>NDGM011184972.1:0-11177 GCA_002564305.1 Octomys mimax | reverse complement strand
AGGCAGATCACTACGAGTCTGATCTAGTAGTGAGACCATGAACACCCTGTAGACCCTTCCCTATAATACAAAAAATTAAAATTAAAATTAAAAAAAGGAAATAAAATCTGATGAAAATGGGGCAAAATATTGAGTCAACAAAATAGGTGATATTGGTGATTGTCATGTTATGGTCTACATTTTCTTTATAGTTCAAAATATTCATAATTTTTGACTAACTGTTTTTATTCTGAAAATAAAAATCAATAATTGTCCCTTTCATTGTTCAATTCACAGTTCATAGATAGTGAAAAAAATTTTTTAAAAATTATAGAGGCTGGGGAGATAGCTCAATAGAATAAGTGCTTGCCTGGCAAGCACAAGGTCCTAAGTTCAATCACCAGTATTGTAAATAAATAAATAAATTAGATTAAGTGAAATTAAAAAGTAAAAGTTATAACCCCTACCCATTGCTTCACTGTTATCTGTTTTGTCTCCATTTTTGGAAAATGATGTGAGTTAGTAAACACAGTAAATACATTTGATGAATTTTGTGTTGGACCAATCAAAACAGCATACACTCCAGCAACTGATTACTCATAATTTGTAATTTCTCTTTGACGATATCCCTGTTCTTAAATTTTAGACTGGGGAAGACTGCATAATAGTGTTGAAAGTAACTTGAATCCATACCTCCTAAGGAGCAGAGTACTGTCTTACAGCATGTAGCAATTCAGAGTTGAGGTGGTACAAGGGTTCACTCCCCAATCCTAGGGCATAAAACATGCTCTAATTTGAAATGATTTGAGTTTACTGGGATTAAGAACATGACATTTTCCTCCTATCTTGAAAATCAAAACAAAACAAATAAAAAATTGTTAAAGAAAGTATTCGCTTTCCATCATACAACTCAGGGAGATGAGGAAGTCTCTAACTGTTCCCAAAAGGGTGAAATGATAATGCTTGAAAAAATCTTTGCACTCCACCCCACAAAGTGAGACAGCTAAATTGTAGTCCTGCTAAGAGGCCTTCATGGGAAGACTGGTCATATCTTTGGCACTGTTTCAAATTATTTAATTAGACTAAAGATTTTGTCAGCAGTAGTTTATAAAAAAAGAACTTTTCCTATATTATTCTTTTTCTATTTTAACTCCATCATTTTCTCCCTAAATTATCATTATTCCCCTGTCATTCTATCTCTTTAAGACAAGTAAGCTAAATCACTTCCTGTCCCTAGTGTTTATCAGGGTGATTTATTCTTTTGAAAATGTCTAACACTGCCTGAATAATGTCTCAAGGGTTCAATAAATGTTGATCGATATAATCTGATTAATTTTCATTTGTTCAATATTTATAGATTTGAGATACCAATACTACTTCCATATGCATTACATAATTCATTCTTCAGGACATAGTGTTCAGCTAACTCCAAATTAAAGATTCAGTGAGCAGATTTTACTATTTTTTTGGATTTATGCCTTTGAAGATAGTGTTATATACTTTTTGGATAAATTTAACATTATAGATGATTATTCCTAAAGCAATAATGACTTTGTTATGCATTAAAATATGTGAAATTTTATGTCATATTAATTAAGCAGACTCATTATAAAATAAAATAATTAGAAAATTATTGAATAATTAAATTAATCAATACAGTTTACTTGTTTCCATGTAAGGCCAGATTTATTTTTTTCTGCAAAAGGCTGAGTAGTGGAAGTATCTTCCTTTGCAGCCCATAAGATCTCCCTGCCACTACTCAATTCTGCTGGAGGGAGAGGTAGGAAAGGGAGGGAAATGAAGAAGAATGAAGGTGTGTTACGGACGTGTGCCAACTCCCAATGATGAAGGTAGTCATCATGAATAGCAAGTAGGTCCAAATAAAATTATATTTAAAACAATAAATTAGAAAAAAGGAAAAGAAGGGCCAGCCAAATAGCTCAGGAGATTAAAATGCCTGCAGGTAGGCACAAGGGCTGGAAGTTCAATCCTTGAGCCTGCCGTGCCGGCCCCGCCACCAGGGTGCGCTGAGATACCAATTGAGACTGGGCGTGGTGGCACACACCTGTAATCCCAGCTCTTGGGAGGCTGTAAACAGGCNNATCACTACGAGTCTGATCTAGTAGTGAGACCCTGAACACCCTGTAGACCCTTCCCTAAAATGCAGACAAAAAAGAATAACTATGTTTAATAAACTTGTGAATTTCTTCTTAAAAGAATATCATATTGTTCAAATATAAAATGAGGTTATCAGAATAAATTGCCCCTGAGTCTTTTTCTCAGTGATTTTGCTTACTTTTATTACCAGATATATCAGAGCATGTACCTCTCCCAATTTAGTGAAAGATGAGCATAAATCTAAATATCACAATCTCTAGTATTTTCAGTATCATCTCCAAGACTACTCATATTTGTAAGCAGAAAGTCCAATTGAAAAATACATGAAAATATAACATAAATTCACTTTTTGTAGATTCTCCCCTCTAATATCTAAATGTCCTGGAAATAACAAAGTAGACTATCTAAAAGTAGAGAGAAAAAGTGTCCTAAAGATTAGAAAGTAGGCATATTTGCCAATTCCTTGGGTTTTCTTTCTATCTCTCATACATCTCTTCCTTTGAACTTTTGACAGATCTTATTATCTCTCATCTGTCTTCCTGGCTGAACATTGGCAAAGACTAACTGAGACATGGCAGTAGACCATGACAAGTAACAGCAGCAGCCTGGCGACTATGAAGCCGCACCAATAGTACATCCCATCCTGACTGGCCCAGCTCCATCCCCACACTAAGGCAGCAGACAAACCTTCTACCAACACTGCGGATATATTGGAAAACTCAGTGATACTTAGTGGCTTGAGAAGAACCAGAGGATACACTTTCCATCCTTTGTGTATGGCTACTTCACACTTTGACCCTAAGAAACCTAGGAAAGCACATTCTCTCCTGCTGTGGCAGAATTGGCAATTAGCCAGCAAAAGTTCTAGTGAGCTGGAGGAATGGAGCAGACCAGAAAAGCCTAGGAAACCTAAATTTTCATTAGAACACAGCCAATTAAAGCAGGCTAGATGCTGTTTGTGGGAAGCTTCTGAAAGTGGCTGACCAGCTCAATGTTACTGGGTTCTTCTTGGTTGTTTATCTCTCCCTCTGGAGTTAGATTTCATGTGGTATATATATAGTTTGATTTCTAAAGTTTTTGGACTAAAAATTAGAGAGACAGATGGGCTAAAAGGGTAGTCAGTATTTTAGCCCTAGCCCTTCAAGGTCAGTGAGGACTCAGGACATAAGAGGACCTCTGCTGTACATCCTGTAATGAAGTGGTATCGCAAATTTTCTGATCAAGGAGATTATGGGGCCACAGAGGAAAGTGATCGAGAAATGAGACCTTTAATTCTAGTTTTGCATGAAATTTTCACACTGATTTCCATAGTGATTGCACCAGTATGCACTCCCAACAACAGTGGAAAAGGGTACCTTTTGCCCCACAACCCCTCCAGCATTTGTTACTGGTTGACTTCTTGATGATATCTACTCTTTCAGGAGTAAGATGGAATCTCAGTGTTGTTTTATTTTGCATTTATCTCTTTTTGTTTGTTTTTTGTTTTGTAAGTAGTGGGAATCCAACTCAGGACCTCATGTTTACCAGGTAGGCAATGTGCCATTGAGCTATATCCCCAGCCCTAATTTATATTTCTCATATGACCATTGACGTTGAAATTTTTTTCATATATTTATTTGATATTTGTATTTCTTCATCTGAGAAGTATCTCTTGATCTCAGATACACATATTTGGATTGGAGGACCTGATTCCTTTAAAAATTTTTTGTATGTTCTACAAATCCTTTTTCTGAGGAACACACAGCTAAAGTTTTTCATCCAAATCTTGGATTTTCATTTTACTCTGTTGGCGATTTGTTTTGATGTGCAAAAACTTTTCAATGAGATGAGATTGAACTTTTTGATTTGAATTATTTCCTGTGTACTTTGGTTTTGGTTTTATAAACTCTGTCTATCCCTATGTCTTCAAGATTCCTACCTACTTTCTACTTCTATAGATTTAGTGTTTCTGTTTTCATATTTAGATATTTGATCCATGTTTACTTTAATTTAGTGCATGGTAGTAGACATGGGTAAAAGTGTAAAAAAATAAAAATAGTATAAATTAACTTTTTAAAAAAACTTAATTTTAAAAGGAAAAGATAAAGAGGAAAAATTGGTTGAGTTCTTAAGAAAAGTCCAGGTCCAAGGCTTTGAGAAATGTTCTGCACATGTGCCAGCGGTCTTGTAGTCACTTGGTCACATCCACTCCCCCAGTCAGCTTTGCTATGCCCTGATCTCATATCTCAGTACAGCACATTAAATGAGATCTTTGCTTGATAACACTGAAGAGTTAAATAACAATAAGAGTCTCCTAAAATAACATCAAAAATGTCCAGGGTACAATTACAACTCACCAATCACACCCAAACAGCAGAAAGAGTGTAGCATGAATAACAACAAATCTAATGACACTAATATTAAGATGACTAACATGTTGGGACTATCTGACAAAGACTTTAAAATAGCTTAACAAGTAATTATGAATTACCTTGCAACAAATGAAAAAGTACAAAACCATTCCAAAAAAGCATTCAAAGTAATATATGCTAAATGAAAAATGATCAAATATAAATGCATACTTGAAAACTACAACAGAATAATTTAAACACTGCACCATCCCCACTCAGTAGTAGAGTGGAAAAAACTGAATATGGAATGAATGAACTCAAGAGAAAATTAATAGAATTCATATTTTCAACATCATAATGAAAATATCCTACCTAGAAGATAAGCAAAGCATTAGGGGTTGTAATAGAAAAATAGCACACATATTTATCACATGCAGGTCTCAGCCAGAGAAAAAAGATATGACACTGATAGATTAATCAAAAATAATAGCTAGAAGCTTCCTGAATTTGGTTAAAGGCAATCTTACAACTATAAGTAGCTGAATAAAATTCAACTGGGATAAATACAATGAAATAATTGCCAGGACATACAGTAGTTCAACTTTTATAAACTAAAAACAAAGGAAAAGATAGGCATGGTGACCCATGCCTGTCATCATAGCACTTGTGAGACTGAGGCAAAACGATTGCCACAAGTTTGAGGCCAGCCTAGGGTATATGATAAGTTCAGCACAAGCCTGAATTAGAATGAGAACCAATCTCAAAATCAATCAATCAATCAGTCAGGCAGATGAACAAAAAGTAAATCTACCCACAAATAACAAGAAATAAGTCACCAGATAAAACAATGCCTACCATATAAAGAAATACCAGTTCTAATCACAATGAGTTTCTCATCTGAAAGTATATATAAAGAATTGACACACTATTTTCCAATCAATGACAAAAATAAATTAAATATCTGGCAAAAAGCAGGAGAAATAAAGACATTCTCAAACCAAACACAACTGAAAGGATTTTTACCCAGTATAAGTTACTGTAGAAAAATGGTTGGAAGATGCTTCTAAACATAAAAGAAGTGATAGAAAGAAAACATTTACAACTAGAGAATGGAAAAATGGACAAATAGATATATAAAACTAGGGTAAAATATTAATGAATTATTGTTATCAGTTTCTAGAATATGTTATAATTTATGGTTAAAGCAAAAATTAAAACATTTGCTGTGGTACTCAATGTGTAGTAGTAACAGTATGAAACAATTGTATCTTATTGGAGAAGACTTTATTAGCACCAAAAGAATTAAAATTTTAATATTTTCCTTACAATAATAAAATTTGGATATACATAGGAAAAAAACAAATAAAATAGCATTCATAAAATTGAACATACCAATTACTTTAAATATGAATGCCTTCAATAGTGACGCAACTCAACATATGGTGGATTATATACTGATAAACCCACTGTAAATAAAAATATTATAAATGCTATATTAGTTGTACCATTATTCTTAGTAGCCAAGAAGTTGAAACAATTTAAATGTTCATCAGCTGATGAATGCACAAAAACATGTGAGAAATACACAATATGGGATACTCTTCAGCTACTAAGAAATGAAATCCTGCCTTTTGAAACAATTTGAATGCAACTGCATTCATATTAGGTGATATAGGCTAGGAATGGGAAGAAAAGTACTTCACAATCTTATTAATATATAAAAATATTTTTATCTCATAGGAATGAAGAGTAGAATAGTGGTTACCAGAAGCTGGGGCAAAAATTGTGAGTACTGAGCTACTGGCAAAGAGCTGGAAAAAATTTTGGTGTCCCTATAGTGTCAAGATGCATGCAGCTGAAGTTGGAGAAATCTGAATCAGTAGATTATATCAGAGTTGATGTTCTCATTGTGATATTATATTATAAATTTCCACAATATTACTGGAAGAAATTGGGTTAGAGCTAGGTAAAAAGTAAACAGACTCTCTTTGTATTATTTCTTACAACTACATGTGCATTTAAATGAATGCCAGAATTTTTTGAAAAGTGCATCTATTTCTATAGTCATTTTTCTTTCATAATTCTAAGCTGGCAACTGTTGGGCATATTATGACAATGAATTGAGATGGATCAAAACGCTTCCTCACATCATTCATGCCTACAAGGTCAAGTCAAGTAAAATGGAATCATTGTGCAGAAGCACTAAAATCAGTCAGAAGGACTATTGTCAAGAATAAAACTAACTCAAAGAATAATCATGAAAACCGTCTCTTCATGCAATAATGAGAATCAGATGTGCTAGCAACACAGCAATTTTTGATAGCAAAACAGAATTAACAAAAAAGAGACTAGAACTGATGAAAGTTGCTAAGCACTGCCAAAAAAATGATTTTAGTAATTCAAGCAAATCTCTGATCCCTCTTCTTTCCCATTTCCAGTTCTCAAGCTCATTAAAATGTCTCCCAAATCTAATTTCTCCTTTAATTAAGAGTGATTATTTTAAAATTTTTGTCCATTTTCTTTTAAAATAACATATTTTTAAAAGAAACTAGAATTTACATTTTTATATGATTGTAGTCGATTCTCATGTAAAAGAATAGGTAAGTATTGTTCAAACAGATTCTCATACAAACTCTGAGACTGACAGGATACTCAGTTTGGTTTCAGATCCAGTGATGACTTTCCACATACTCCAAGGATAACTTCCACTAATTTCATATGCAATCACGAGCAGGTCAAAATGTCTGCTGTACAGTGATGCCTGGTTTGAATTAAGTTATAAAGTCAATTTACATGAAATTACTTATGTGATTCCATGTCAATGTCTTTAGATTGTGTACTGTGGATGAGGACTTGAATTTATAGCAAACTCGCTCATGTAAATAATTTATGACAGAAAGCTGATGTTCATTTGTAATTATTTCCTACATTTTAAAATAAAAGTATTATTGCTTCTGACTTTAAATATTTATGCATGAATTATGTTACAGGCTCATCTTCAATAAAGAAAATGCCACTATCTGTGCATTCTATATTCTTATAAGATCCTTAAGTACTTTGCCAATAAGTCAGTGATTTTTTTATAAGAAAAACTATTATTTCCACTTTTAGCATATACATTTTCAAATAATCAATTCTTCCTTAAATGTGGTTGAATGAGAATGAAGTATATGGATTTTTTATTGTAAAATATCTTTGCTATTCACTATGTCACATGAATTACTTTCTTTGAAATCTGAAATCATGCTAATGTCTTTCTTTAAAATACCAGAAATTTTACTCTCCTGAAAATTTGCATTGTTAGGAATATATAACATAAAAAGAATTCAAATGCTATTAAGGTTTTTAAGCTGTCAACTGAATTCTGCACACCACATTTATTCTGTTCCCATTTGCTACCAATGAAAAGTGCGAAGTCAAACGTGTTCTTACAGAAAGCACTATAAGCTGCATGTAAATGAAACCACTTTTCCTGGGGGTCTATCTTCAATTTTATGGTGCATTTAAGTGCTTGCTTTCACTTAGAATAGACCGAAGTATACAAATAGTAATGAAGAGCGGTGAAAATGCCATTTATCTAAGATTTTCTCCAAGAATAAAAAAGACTCAAAACAGATTATGCTGTCTCATTAAAGCAGTACTTGATTAATTAAGCCATTATTTTTTATCAAGAAATATAAATACTAAATGTAGTAATAAATGCTGCAAGTAATAGCCAAAAGGAAATGCAAACTTGGCAATTATATTGAATACTGTTGTGTTCAAGTGATCTATATCTTTTCCTTTCCTTTCTTTTCTTTCCTTTCCTTTCTTTTACCTTCTTTTCTTTTCTTTTGAGGTCCAAATACCCTACTCTCATAATTGCAAATGATTCAAATTTCCACACATGGCTACTTTCCATAATCTTGCTATTTTTCAAATGCTAGGAAGTTTATCAACAGAAGCCTGTTAATTCATATAGAGAAAACAGCAATCATCTTTTCTTTAGCAATTCATGGCTTTTAGACACGAATTATGTTTGTAATATCAACTTTTATATCATCTTACCAATTTTACCTATCTCATAATTATTTCTACAATAAAACTATTTCAAGTTTGCTAATCAGGATGTATTCTGAAGGGGTGCATCTTGGACAGACAGCCTGCATAGTGGTTCAAAGCCTAACTTCTATTGTCAGATATAAGAAGGTTAAAGTTTTGGGGCTTCCCATGCACTACAAAGAAAAGTCACTAAATCACTTACAACTCATCTCCCTGTCTTTATCAATAGGTGTAATAATTCCCAACTCATTAATGAAATTCTATTTGTAATGTTCTTAGTTGAGTCCTACCATTTAGAAAATGTATGTTAGCTTTTATTATTTTAATTTGTCCCAATTGCATGTGATATGGAAAACCTCTCAGGAAGAGAAATTCTTCTCATAATGGAGGTAATGTTAAATAGAGGTCAACTTGCTTTGTGGATCAAAGTGAGTATTATTTGTAGAACTTTACCTGTTCTCCATTCTGTGGGAAAGTTCTTTGAATTTGAAGTCCCTCAATCTTTCTGAGAAATGAGAATTAGCATATCCTAGGCCTGTTTATGGCTTGTGTCCAGAGCAGAACTGAGCAGAGATAAGAGCAACAAGACTACTACATTATTGTAGACACCTAAGTGCTGAGGGGAAGAAAAAGAAATGTTGAGAATAAGTCACTAAAATGTCGAGGGGTTTTCTTTAAACCTTAAGAAAATCGTAAATACAAAAACTAATATTTAAATGTGGGACAAGGAAATAATACAGTGATTATTTTTACCTAAACAATGTGTCATATTTCTTTTAAGGTTGAAATCATTATCCATAAAAAAAAGAAATGAAGAATAACTACTGGAAATGATTAAAAAGCATAAATATCCATCTATGTTTTTATGCATTAGTTTTTTTAGACATTGCAGTGTGGAGCTTAGAGACTGTAGCTGCCTATTATGGGTCAGGAACACCCAGAATCCAAAATGTTACACTCTGAAACAGTCCCAAATTGAAAATATGTGAGCATCACATGACATCTGTTTTAATTACTTTTTCATTGTTGTGACAAGATACTCACCAGCCACAACTTAAAGAAAGAAATGTTCATTCTCGCTCACAGTTCATAAAGGTTTCAGTCCATAATAGGCTGACTCCAAGGCAGGCCACATGGCAGGAGGGCATTGGAGAGGAGAAACTGTCTATGGTGTGGCAGAGAACAGCAGTAGAGATCTTTCCTTTCCCTTTTAAGTCCACTCAAACTACAGATCTATGATTTGGTGCTACCCACCCTGAGAGTGAAGCTTTCCATCATCTACACTTGGAACTAGGCTAATCTAGCCAGTGGAATATTCAAGTTATCACACACTCATAATTCCAGCATCGTACACCTATGATTCATCCACTTCCCAAAAACCCCACTGGGGAGTACATAGAGCTATGAGAGAAATTTTAGATGTAAATTATAATACAACAGCCAAAAGAATTTGATCTCATGATACATTATAGTCCAAAGGTAAGTATACTAAAAATACAGCATAAAATTACCATTGGCCTATTTGTGTACATTATATAAGACATATAAATGAACTTTGAATTTAAACTTGGATTTCATTCCCATAATAAGTCATTATGTTTCCAAATATAGTGTGGTTCCTTTGTTCATTAATTAATTAATTAATTTTGTATTTTAGGGAAGGGTCTACAGGATGCTCAGGTCCTCACTATTAGATCAGACTTACAGTGATCTACCTATTCACAGCCTCCCAAGAGCTAGGATTACAGGTGGGCTCCACCATGTGCCTATATACTAATTCTAAGAAGATTCAATAATATCAAACTAATAGATAGATGATAGGCATCTTACTCTTTTCTCTCCCAGAAAAAAAAAATATTGTTTTCCTAAGCAAATTGGATCTACTACACAACTCCATACACACATATGAGCACACGTGGAGTAATTTCACATACCAGGAACTACATACCATGAGTGCCAATCTTGATAAGTCACTAAAGATTTCCTGAGTAAGATCTCCAACTTGTCTTATATGAGCATCTAAACTGCCACTTAAGAGACCCATAAAGATATAATAAGGTTAACTCAATCAAAATTAGAAAGCTATGAATAGTGAATTAATTTTTGATATCATATTTAATAAGAATTAGCCAGCTATTTAAGTCCTCAAGTACCTGCTTTAAAAATAGCATTTTTAATTTTCAGAGGATCAAAATAAACAGATCCATCAACTAGTCTCAGGTTTTTGTTGTTGTAGTTGTTGTTTTGTTTGTTTGTTTGTTTTCTATGTTAGGGAAGGGTCTACAGGATGTTCAGGGTCTCACTACTAGATCGGACTCACAGTGATCTGCCTGTTTACAGACTCCTAAGAGCTGGGATTACAGGTGTGTGCCACCATGCCCAGTCTTAATTGCAACTTCAGCTCACCCCATGGGCGGGGCCAGCAGAGCAGGCCTGGGGATTGAAACCATGGCCCCTGTGCCTGCTTGCAGGCACTTTAATTCGCTGAATTATTTGGCTGTTCCAGTTCACGAATTTAATATGTTCTTTGATTTTAGAAATGATGACCATGTTGGTGTTTATAGAGGAAAGACAGCCACAGAGATGTTTATTACCTGACACAGGTTGTAAAACAATAAAACTTTCCAAAAATTTTGCTTACAAATCAAATTGTTGGGCTGGTGAGATGGCTCAGTGGTCTAAAGCACCTACTTAGAACAAGCTTAGCAA
>NDGM011184968.1:0-15669 GCA_002564305.1 Octomys mimax | reverse complement strand
CTACACAGATTGGACTTGTAGTGATCCTCCTGTTTTCAGCCTCCCAAGTGCTGGGATTACAGCTGTGTGCCACCACACCCAATCTCAATAGCTGTCTCAGCATGCCCTGGGAGTGGGGCTGGCATGGCAAGCCATGGATTGAATCCCGTTCCCTGCGTCTGCTTAAGCAGGCACTTTAATCTGCTAAGACATCTAGCTAGCCCTATAGTTATAAGTTTAAAATGAGTAGGAGAGTTAAATAACAGAAGACATAGTTGAATGAAGGATTAGTAAATTGGAAGGCAAATCTAGGGACTGTTCAGAATACAGGAGAAAAAAAGCACAGAAATGAAAAACATAAGACGTTAAGAAATAGTAAGAGAACACAAATATTAGAAAAATATAGAGAATGAAGCATGGTAATATCTGAAGAGATAATAGCTGAGAACTTTTCAGGACTAATGGAAGTCTTTGGATAAAGGACAGTAAGCCTTGAAGGTTTAAACAGAAGATGCATTAGAACATGGTAATAAAACTGCAGAACACTTAAGGGGAAGAGATGATCTATGGACAATTAGAGAGCAAAGCCAGAACTTATAGAGGATGACAAAAATACAGACTTTTCACACTAGTTACAGAAAGCCTACATGGCAATAGTGTAACACACCCACCATCCTCACTGCCAAATCACTGCAGATTACAGGCAGCTGAGTGCTCCTGGAATACTGGTGAAGTTAAAATGATTGCAGACACACTGAGACAAAATGAGAGCTTCTGACCAAAACATTTGCAATGGGACATTTATGAAAAGTGTGTTTGTGGAAGAAGAAAACTCAACTCACAACAGGAACAAGGAGGAGAGGCTGGCCACAGTGCCACTGTGGCCGACAGCACAACCCATGGGAATGCAGCTTGCTCTCCAGCAAGCCTGCCCTGATGCTGTGGGTTTGGGGTCCTGTTTTCCAGGGCTAATCTCCACCTTAGATGGTGCTGCCAGTGTTGCTCTGGAAAGCCACCTCCAGTCCCCAGCGTGCCATTAGAACCTATTTGCTCCTGGAGCAGTCTGCAGAGTGGTGTAGCCTGGGGGCCACATAGCCCAGCTCTCAGCCACACTAGGTGATGCTGCCATAGCAGGTTGATGAATCTTGGACGTCTCAACTTTGACACCTTTACAGAGAACCAATAAAATATATGTAATAAAGTTATGCATCACTTGACAGTGGGGATACACAGAGACACGTGTCCTTAGGCAATGATATCACTGTGCAAACATTAGAGTGCAGTTACACAAACTAGGATGGTGACAATGTCACTGAGTGACATAATTCTATGGGATTACCTTCAAATATCAGCTCATCATTGGCCAAGACATCATTATTTAGCACATGACTATATGTGTGAAGACCCTGACACAGTACCTGCTATGAAATACAGAAAGAAAAGTTATAATCGTCATCAGCATTATAAATATTGTTAATTTGTTTATTTAACAAGCATTAGAGATTGGCTAAGAAACATCCCTCAGAAGCTCATGCAGTGAAGGTTTGGTCTCCAAATCACACCGATGGATTCATAGCTCAGTGGGCTACTGGGGAAAGAGTAGAAGCTCCAGGAAATGGGGCTGAGTGGACGGAAGTAGGTCCTTGGAGGGTGTCCTCTTGAAGGGGGACGAAGACTGGGCCTTTGTCCTGACTCCATCCTCCTTCCTTTGCTTTCGGGCCACCGTGAGCTGCTCAGCTCTGCTCTACCACATGCTGCCCATCGCACCACAGAAGAAACAAAACTGGCGTCTCTGAGCCACAACCGATCTCACTCAGGCCAAGCAGTCTTTTTCTCATATTTTGTCCCAGAGATGGAAGGTAATGCAGTGAACAGTGCATAGCTTTCCATTAGTAAAGTGATGTGACCCTGGGCTGCATGGAGAGAAAACAGAGCACACAGGCTACCTGAAACCAGAGCACTGTGCCAGACCCTGCTCAGGCGCCTCCCACTGTCCTGGGCGCTGAGCTCAGGCAGCCAAGCAAGGCCCGCCAGCAGCACCATGGCAGGCTCCACCCGACTGCTGCACCTTGCATACTTTACCGGGAAGTTACCAGAAACTCGCTTCCCTGTGCTGGATTTGGAAGATGCGTCCTGGCTGCTTTTGCTTCCATAAATCAGTCCCTGCTGTAACATCCGGCCACAGGAAAATCCAAACAGAGCAGAAAAAGGTGACAGCTAGAATCCTGTGTCTTGCTCTTTCTTGAACAGAGAGGACACGCCCATGATGTGCAGGTGCTTGTGGCATGTAGTCGTGCTGAGTGGCAAAAGAAAGGCGGGACTGCTGGTAGCTCGGAGCCACAGCCAATCACGGCTGCAATGCAGTGACAGACGTGCACTTAGCTCAGCCTCTAGGTATGGACAGAGGTCTATTTGATAGCAAAAACAGCAACTCTTCACACACGGGAAAGTGTCTAAAAAGAGATCTACCACAGAAGAATTTAGTATCTTTTGGGCAGATGCTAAGCAGAGGTCCACAGTTACAATAAAGGTTTACATACAAATGCTGGACCCTTAAGCAAAAATGCCAAATTTCTCTCTCTCTCTCTTTTTCCCTTTTATACTTTTTTTCTGAGACAGTGTATCACTGTGTAGCCCATGCTAGCCTTGAACACAGCAACCTCCTGCCTCAGCCTCTCCAGTGCTAGGATTAAAGGGCACACAACCACACCTGGAACTTTGCTGTCAACCAAATAAAATGATGTCCAAAGTAGAGTCCAACCTGGTCATCACCTCTTTTCAAAGGTTGTAGAAACGACTTGATTCATAACATTTTCATACAACAGTCTGATTCTTTCTTTCTTCCTACCTCTGTCCAAATCAAGATGGAAGGAGCTTTTAGGTTCCTAACACAGAGTTCCCCCAGTTCTCTCTCACACAGTGTATCTTTCAGTCAGCCTTTCACCATGGGGAATGAATTCCGGGTGAATTCACAGGTTCCATTCATGTTGGGCTGGCTCCAAGGCACACACGGCATTGTGGAAGCTCCAGATGAAGGAAAACTGCTAGCCCATGGTTTCCAGGAAGCAGAGGGAGCGGGAAGGAGAGTGAGTGGGAGAGCAAGAGGGAGACAGCCTCCTCCAGCAGGGCCTCATCGCCTCAGGGCCCACTCAACTGACTGAGCCAGCGAGGAGGCTGGTGCCTCCATGAGCCAGCACTCTTCTGAAAGCCCCACCCTGAACACATGAGACTTGTGGGGGGCGTCTTAGATCTACACCACACTGCATTAGCAGCAATCAGGAAACAGCCACCAAGGTGGTGTGTCTTGCCTGCCTCTCCCTGCTAGGTGGGGCAGGTCTGCGGGGCCCTGACCAGGACACCACACTCTCCTTGCGGTGGCGCTAAGTGAGAGACACAGCAGCACAGGCAACAGCCATGTCTGGGTGTCAGGAGGGCTGGGACTCGAATGCCTGAGCCTTCCCTCTAACCACCCTGTCTTCCTGAGCAGGTGCCTGGCATCTCTGGGCCTCACTCCTTCACCGGTCGCAACAGCTAAGCTCTCTGGCTTCTTGGTCCTGTGAGTCCCTACGTGCTTTTGTGCCAGTTTCTTATAAGGCGAGAGAAAACAGCTGGCATCGGGGAGGGACACCTTTCTAACAGACTATGGAACCCAGTGTCTGTCCTGTCCCTCCCAAGCCATCATCATTACTGGTAACAAACAAGAGGGTCAGGGCCTGGGAGCCCGGGCCGTTTGCGGCACCCGAAGCTGATGCTGCTGTAGCTGGTTCTGAATAAGCAGCTGCAAAGCTGCTAATTGGATCCAGCAAGCTGCTGAGTCACTGTCGTGTAACATCAAGTCGCTCTGTGCTGATGGCGAGGCCCATCCTGTCAGCAGCTGAGAACGTTTCTTTGTGATTAAGAAGAACAGGGGTGTGCAGAGACACACCGCAGACTGGCTTTCACAATTTATGACGAGTAATTAAAATCTAACAGGCCACAATTAGAAAGCATCCACCACAACCTTATTTCGCCATTTGTCTTTTAATTAAACACATCCCGTGATTTAGCTCTAACTCTGCACGGAGAGCCGGGTGCCCTGATGTATTGGTTATGACATCTTGGAGGAGGAGAGCAGAGAGAAGATGCTTAAGTGTTGTACGTAAATCACCGATTTGTCCTTTCTCAGGATCTTCCCACGTCACAAGGGTGATGCTGAGAGAGCCTGGCTCTTCCCAGTGCCACCCCTGGGCATCACTGGGCCTTCAGTGGGATCCCTGAGAAAGGGCAGGGGCAGGTGGAGCTCCTGGACAAGGTCAAGGTGGTAAGTGGGAGAGATGTAGCACTTCGCAGGCCGCTCCAGCTCTAACTGGGGTGCAGGAAATACTTCCTAAGTGGAAGAAATCCAGAGTTCTTTTTCATGTCATGAATGGCTTATCACAAAGGAGCAGTGGCACTGTGTGTCATGGCCAAGGGCACTGGAATCAGAGCCATGGCAAAGGTGTGGGGAGCAGGGTCCTTGGAAAGCCTGGCCATGCTGTGCAGAGCTGGGGCACTGCCACAAGGCCTGCCACGGACCTGGAGGTGGGCAGAGGACAAGTGTTCATTTGTCTACCTCACTACCTGGAGTTGGCTATGGGGAGAGATGCCTGACTCTAGAAACTTAGAGAAGATCCATGACTTACTATTTTTAAAAGATGTCCTACTAGGGTAAGGGATGGTGAGGACAGAATTAAAGACTATTAATGTATCAGCTCATTGGTGAGTTTGGTTTTGCTCAGTAAGAAAAAACTATCCACTGCTTGCTGTAAAATTTCTATATTTTCACTATTTTATCAATCATCAACTGGGCAGGACAGCAGCATCTAACCCCCAAGCTGGCAGACACTACTCACCTAATAGCCTGGAAGTTGGACAGAAAGTCAGAGCTCCTGTCTTGAGTCAACTGATGTTGGATTTCTCCTTAGAGTGAGAAGAAGAGTTCAATTTCTATGATTTCCCAAAGTATGTAGTCACTTATGTGTAGAAAGCTCCTCTGGGTGGGGCAAATGAAGCAAGACTGTCCAGGTTGAGTCAACTGGGGGCCTAGCAAAGCACTGTCCAAAAGGGTGGTGAACAAAGGTTTGGAAAACCTAGAAAGAAACGGGGTCACCATAAAGATGCCTTGACATAGGGTTAAAGATTGAAAGACAGTCTATTAATAGTCACTGTTATGGCTAGATGTCCCAAAGAGCCCCATGGGCTCCAAAATTGGAGCTTTTGGAGGTGGTGGGACTATAGGTGTGTAATAGTGGATTAGGGTGATACTGAGTGATTTAGCTTAGTTCTGGGTATGGCTGAAGGGATTTATTAAATATGTATTTGTAGTAAATATATATTTACTGAATACCCTGCCTTGGGTGTGCACGACACCAACCACTAGGTTGGGACCCTGGATAGAATATAAAAGGATAGGGAGGCTGCTGCTGCTACTGTTCCCTGTCTGCCCTAACATGGGCTGCTTCTCCTCTGGGCTGCCCCTCCACCCTGGAGCCAGCCAATGACGGCTGAAGCCTCTGTGAACTGTGAGCTAAAATATACCTTTCTTTGTTCAGCTTTTGAGTGTCAGGTGTTTTATCCCAGTGATAGGAAAGTAAGACAGAAAGATAGAAATAAGAAGTTATCTGGAAACTTCTTCAGTTGTTGCCACGTGCTCACAGCTGGAGATGTGTCCCATGTCCACATCCATCTTTCTCTTTGTCTCCTGCCCTTCATCCCACCTAAGGTTAACAAACCCCATGACCATATGCCTCCTACTGCCCTCAAATCTGCGGGGAGCTTTCATCAGTGACCCTTTTCCTTCCCTGTATCTTAGCTCTCCTTTCCCCTGGGACCCATTCTTCTTCCCACATGCCTTAGACATGCCTAAGTCTAGCCCATCTTAAGGCACCTTGTTCTCCACAGACCTCATCTCTAGGGATCCTGTGACCTCTGACTCTCCAAGCTTCCTGAAAATATCCATTTCACTGTTTCCACTGCCTCCCGCTTTCTAGCCCTCTGCAGTTCTTTCTGACTGAGACACCAAGCAGGGGCTGATGTTCTACATGTGCTGTGCTTATCCAGCTGTGCCTCTGGCATGGGCCTGCTCTGCGTCTGGCCTGGGCATCACTCCTACAGGGCACGCCCAGGGCTACCAGGGGCATCATTCCTCCTTCCCTCTACCCATCACTCGTCTGTGCCCCAGCTGCCAGCCCTATGAATTCCAAAGAGCGGGGATTACACTAGTTTTGTACACTGTTAGGCCCAAAGCTCTGCCTATGGTGAAGGGATGACTGCCTCACCCTGTGGGGGACTGCGAAGTGCAAGTACACCACAGGCCCTGGACCTCCAGCCTCCCCACGGACGGATCTGCTTGGTCATATGGTAGTGGCCCTAGGTATTCGTGGTCATCCCCTTACCAACTCTCACATCTTTCCCACTGTAGAGGAGGGAGGGAGCCGGCAGTCTGCCAGTAGCTGGACTCAGGTTATTGCTTTGGGATGGGAGGACGAATATTTTTATGGCTTTTATGCTTTGTAAACTATAAAAATCCCCAGAGGGGAAACATTCTGCTTGTTTTAAAGGGGCCTTTACTTTAGAAGGCTTAGGCCAGGTTCAGAGTCCCTGGAACAAAAGCCTGGCCAGGTTCTCATGTGGCTTGGGTCACTCTCCTGTTCCCTTATTCCAACTGGAAGCTTTATCTCTTCTGGCAGGGTCAGCACTTGTCCCCACGAAGAGCCAATGACAGGAAGGAACACAGAGTTCCCTCGCTGGCCTCCTCCACTGCTACCAACTTCTATTCAGGAGGGAACCCAGCTTGAAGAGCAGTGGTGGCCACCCGGCTTTTCTCCAGCCCAGCCTCCCTCTGTAGGGGACACGATCTTGGGATGAAGGCAATGATGTGGGCTGGCCTGCTGTGTCCCTCCCACACCCGCCCTCCAGCTCCCTAGCTGAGTAGCAGCCTTGGCATGGGCGTTGCCAACCATTCCCATGCGCTGCTTTCGCTTCTTGGAGGGGAGGCTTCTTGGACGCAGGGGAGGCGCTTGGGGCCTCCTTGGGGATGGGACAGCTCTCTGGATGTGTGCCTAACCGTGCAGTGAGGAAGGAAGCAGACTCCAGAGACGACAGGTCGGGTGCTCGACTGGCTGTAAATTGAGCTGAAGTCTCTCATTTTTCCACATTAGAAATAAAGCCGTATCCGATCTTCACTGGTCTGCAGCCAATGTGCGTTTCTCAATTATATCTGCGTGGGTGGAGAAAGAGGGCCGCCATGTCGTCAGCCTTGAAACATCCAGGAACTCGACCTGTCACTGTTCCACACTAAGTACATGTAAGCCAGAGAGCAAAGTGTGGAGCATCCTGGAGCTGGCCACAGCAGCGCTCCACTTGTGCCTGCTGAGTGAGGCAAGGGAAAGCATCTAGGACCGGCTGGGAGAGGTGATGTCCTGCTGGTCCCTGTGCCAGACTCTGTCAAGGCCTAGGAGTGTCACCGAACACCTTCTTACCCTTCTTGGGCCCCAGGCAAGGGACTAAGACAAAAAGGCACCGTGTAAATGGTCTGGTCTGCACTGGTGGCCGATGCCCATTTCTGATGAGGAAAATGGTCTTACTTTCATTTGTGCTGGCTGTGCCCTTTGTCCCAAGCAGGTACAGGCTGCCACTGAGCCCTGTCCTCTCACTGTGCTGTGTCAGAAATACAGCTTTCCCACTAGATATAGGTCCCTGAGACACTGATTTCTAGGCTTTGGTCATAATGGGAGGTGCTTTGCTCCTGAGCTGACCATGAAAGAGGTAGGTTCAAATGTCACCAGGAGAGGATTAGAGGGAAGAGGGCAGCTTCAGGGGTCAAAAACTCCGGGTCTCACAGCAAAGGAGGAGGCAGGAAGACCAGGGAAGACCCAGGGCTGTGAGGGCAGGGTTCCTTGCTGCAGGTGAACTGGCTTAGAAGCACATTTGAGCATTATTTGTTAGAACCATTTCAGATGAGATCTTCATCTTAAGAAGTGGTCCAGGATGAAGCACGGGAAATTTTAGGGAGGAATTAGAGATCAAGGGGCTTTGGTTAGAGATTTGAAAACCACTTGATCACTAAGTTCAATAATTAAAAGATTGGGAAATGGGAAGAACATGTTCAAATGAGAAGGGGAATGGGGGAGGGGAGGAGGAAAGGAAACAAGGAACAACAAAAGGAATATAAGAGAGAAGGGAAACGAAGCTTCTGTAAATAGAGGGAAAGAGGGGTTAAAGGCAGGGGAATGGGAAAAACAGGAAGCAAGGTATGCCACGTACAGGTTCGAACCTGTATGTGACTGTGCTCATCATGGATATCTAAAATGGACCAAGAAAATAAAACAATAATTAAAGGCAAGGCATCTTGGGAATCTAAACGAGGGTTGATATGCTTTGGTAATCAGCTGGAAGGGATTATCAGCAACCCAGAGAAGGCTGACAGGCAGCTCTGCTGACTGCCCTTTCTCGGCGCTATCGGTGTGGGTTTAGCCAGCAGGGTCGCACCCACAAGCCTTGCTGAGAGGACCCTGGGCTATGCCTCTCAGGTGCTTCCCGCCCCCAACCAGTGATGGTATCTGGCCTCTCAGACTGTGCCCGTGGTTCTTGCCACCTGGTGTCAGGCCCTGGTGTCATTCCCTCCCATTTCTGGCCTATGTACTGATGGCATATGATGGACACACGTGACAGCGTGTTATTCTCAATACATGTCTAGTTCCACAGACTCTGGCTTCAAACATACTGTAAATCTGACCACTTCCCATGGATGTGATCAAAAAGCACTGCAGGAGTAGAGGTGGGCTGACTCCTGGGCATGCAGCCTGGTGCTCCTAAGCAGCGCCATTTGCGTTGGCCTCTGAGGCAGTCAGGAACTAAAGAGCAGTTTTTCTTAAAAACCATGACTCTTCACTTGGGCTTAAAGATGCCCAATAGATGAGCAAAAGCAAAAGGAAGGTTGAGCTTCATTTCATATCCTTTGTTACCCGAAAACTGTACCAAATCCCTTCTCGGCCCTCTGTTCAGGTTTATCATTCAGGAGTGTCTCCTAAAAGTTATCAAAACACAGCTGAGGAGCTGTGAATTTATATATCTCAGCCCCTTCAAGACTGAGGATGCGAAGATCAGAGTAACTAATGCAGTTTTCAGGATTCTCAGGGACTGATCATCTGTCTTCACAGTGTAGCTCCAGACCCTTCCCTGGAGCCAAGCTCAGAAGTCTCCACACAGCGCTGGGCCTATTTTTGTGGTTATATGGATTCCAGGAAAAGCAAAGCCTCACAGGATCGAAACCAACACAGAGAAAATAACTCATGGGGCCAGAACTGCCCTGAGGCCCCCAGGGCCAAGAGACTAGGACTGAGATAATGACCAGTGGGACCCTGGCCCATCAGCTCATCCTTCAAAGCTGGCCTCCTGCTTCTGTGGGGACAGACAGTGGCCCTCTAGCTGCTCAAGCTGCAGCCCTTTCCTGCTTTTGCTTATTCTCCTTTGTCACCTCCTCAAGCTAAAGTCCCCTTCCGTTTTCTCTTACTTTCCAATTAAAGCCTTTCCCTGAAAATGTTTTTGTTTTAATTTCCATCACCATGAAAAGCAAAGACATCACTACCTTCATCACTATCATCCAAGCCTCTGTCAAACTCCTGCAGCCACCCCTGCCTCCTAGAGCAGCCAAAACCTGTCTGTTAAGCCTGCTACATGGTATCACCTCTGCTCAAGCGCTCTCAAGCCATCCTTCCAACAGCCAGCAAGGCCTGTGGGACAAGAAGCCACCTGTCACTTCCTGTGATGCCCGCCACGCTCCCCGCTATGGCCACCGTAAGCTCTTGGCTGGTGCCCACAGTTACCCACCTGCTCCTCAAGTGCAGGCATGCTACTGACTTCCAGCCCTCACAGAGCCGTTCCCTCTGCAGGGAATGCTGTCCCTGTGGTCTCCTCAGGGCTCATCCTCTCATCCCCCTTCCCCTGGTGCTGCCACGAGTACGAAGCCTTCCCTGACCTTCCCATTTAAGTGTGCAACCCTCTCTGCCACCCTCTGAAACATCCCACATGCTCCTCCATGATTTTATTCTCTGCCTCTGCTCACTAGAACAGCTGCATGCGTGGTCCCCTGCCCTAATTTCACACTACAGATGGTGACCAAGCTGAGTTCTAGCCCTAATTGTGTTTGTCTTAGAGAACAGGGTGCTTGAAAGCCACATTTCTCTCTCAAAGTGAGCTGCTAAAAGTAGCTGGATCTAAGAAGGCTACCAGAGGGACCGCCAGGCAAGCTCTGGCCTCACTGTTACCCACCTGCATGCCGAACGACAGCCCCACAGCTGTTGACAACTGCTGTGACAATCAGCAGAAAGAACCATAAAAGGGGCAAAAAGAGGTGGCACTTAAATTCCCAGAACATCTCTACCTCTTCCCACAAAACACATAAGCCTTCTTCCGCTTGATTAGGTGATTCACTCTCCTCCTTCCTTTCACCCTATATTTACCACCTCTGAACCCCAGTGAGTCAAGAATTTTACTGGTGAGTACAATTCCCGCTGGCTAACATTAAGTCTTTGCTGCTAGGTTGGTGCTTGGTCTCATTATTGGTTCCACAATGCCAACAGGGAAAAGGACCCAATTTGGGTAACACAAAATGGTAACACAAGCAGTGTTTTCTCCTTAGTTGTGTACTGCTGCCATCTCTGAGCACAGCAAATGGAGTTAATACAAACCAATGTTGACACTGGTCACACCAAGTGACTTCCACTCTTTTGGGGACTGGGGGCATAGGATGCATAAGATTTGGTAGCTCCACCTTCAACCCTGCAATCAGTCCAGCTTCTCCTGACCCAGCTTCTGGATTCCCCACTCCTACCTGCTGCTGGCCACAGGTCTGGCCACCACTGCCAGCGTCCAGGCCTAGGGAGACGCTGCTTGCAAAGAAGGCTGGCTTGGAAGCACTATGCACTCTGCCAAGCTACTTAGCTGGGGGTCCCAAGTGGCCGGACCACAGCGACAAGGGGGACAGAAAGGCAGGTCTGGGTTACACTCAGCATGCACATAGAAGCTGGCAAGTAGATGAGAATCTGTCAGTGCCAAACACCATCACTGCTGGCCACACACCACACACACACACACACACACACACACTTTCAAGTCTCCTCTTCCAGGCACCATCTACGGGCCACGTGGTCATCATGCCCCAGTCTTCGTGCACAAGGGCAGGCTCCCACTGCTCTAGCAGGAAAGCTGACTGGCACTGGGCTGGTCTCAGCAGTGTAAAAAGATAATTACATGCTGGCTGCCTGGGAATGTAAGGTATCCAACAGATTACTTTAGCAATTAAAATAATGAACAGAGTCATCTGGGCTGGAAGATATTTTTTGTCTTTTAAACTGAAGACCCTAAAGAAGGGACAATCCATGAGTGGGAGAGAGCCCTCCCGTTGAAGCCGGCTCATCAGTAGAACACTGGGTGGGGGCTTGTTCCCACAGCACACACCTTCGGGCTCTCCTCAGTGGCACTTTCCCAGGGCCATGAGTCCCACACAAGGGCTCAGAGGGCTCACCTGGTAGGGAACGTGGCCCTAAAGGTTGGTGATTCACTTATTTGGGCATTTGACAAATGGAGGGACGTTCTGCTTTCCTCAAAGAGACCTTTTTATTCTACTGCCTTTGCGATGTGCTAAGCCAGTCTACTGCCTTTGAGAAGTGCTAATGGTCAAGCATGGGAGATACGCACAAACTGAAGCTGGTATTTACCCACACGGGACAGCTATGAAAACTTAAGTGGCAGGCACAGGCACGCAGGGGAGTGTGGCCATTTCTGCCTGGCTTCTGAAAGCCCAGGCTGGAGTAGGGACGAGGGGGAGATCACACGGAGGAGGACAGCGATGCCTTCCGCCCGAGGGCTCTGAGTCTATTCTATAACCCTACCTTCCAGGAAATCTCTGTAGAGGCCATTTTCCCTGAGAATTTGGCATCGCAAGAGGCGGAAAGTAGAACAGGGCTAATAATAGCTTCATTGCTGCTACTGTACTAACTCAGACTCCGTGTTATGTTTTTAACGTCACTTTTCTAGGCCATCACTGTAGCAGAGTACTGGGGACCGTTCATGGTGGCACAACGGTCCAGACCTGTGCACACGCAGCACCTTCCCCACACAGTGCGAAGGCTGCTAATCCATGCAGACCTGACCAGCTGGGCAGAGCTGCTGCACACATGACCATGACCATCTCTTTTTCCAAACGGATCTTGACAGGTGTTATCTTCACAATCAATGGTTCACTGTACTGCATATTTATATTTTATGCATTTTCCCTGTGTGTGTTATATTTGACAACATCTTCTATTTTATTTTGTGCTTTTTTTTTTTTTTTTTGACACAGGGTCTTGCTATACAACCCAGGCTGGCCTCAAGCTCTACATCCTCCTGCCTCAGCCTCCTGAGTCCTGGGATTACAGGTATGCGCCACCACACCCTGTGGGCTAAAAGTGCTGTCTCCTGTGCAGCTTCTATGGCTGCATGCCAACCACAGGGCCACAGCAGAGGCCCTGAGCACCTGCCTGGTGTTCCCGCTTCATATGCTACACTCAGAGGCAAAGCATCTGTCTGCTTCCTCCTGCCTCCCTGAACAGCAACTGCCTTCACCAGGACTAGCTGGCAGGATTCAGGAGTAGATGGAGGCAGGTGCAGAAGCCACATAGCCCTGGGCTTGCTTCCAAATCCTGGCCCCGGGATGTGTTGGGGCCCAGAGCCTCTGCTTCCTCATCTGTTCATGGAGACGAGGAAAGCCTCATCCCAGAGGAGCCAGTGCTGGATAGTTTGCTAGCAGGCTGCTCGGCAGAAGGGCTAACATGCTGTCAGTTCAGGGCACTGGGCTTCCAACCCCTAGAGTCTCTAAGGACACACAACAGTGTTGGCTCAACTCGCTCCTGCAAGGGCACGGCAGGGTGGAGGGGAGCACTGTCTGGCAGCAGTGCCTCTGGCTAACAAGCTCTGCCTCTGCTCTGGGCACCGGCTGGGGCAGCCCCAGGTTTCTATCAACAGATCCCGCTCCCCACCACACTGGGGAAACTCCCTCCCATGTTGCTCTCTCCTGGCTGAGGAAGCACTTGCAGGACCTTCTCACAGATCCCTGGCCTCTTGCTGTAGCCCACCCTAAACCAGTCCCTGTCCTGTGGGCAGTGCTGCGTACTGATTGGCTTAGGCTTGGTAGAAAAGCAGGGCCAGGGCCCCAAATATTGGGCTGCTAATCACCCGACCAGGATGGAAGGACATGGCAGCAATGCCCAGCAAGGGTTACATATATGTGACATTTTTCCAATAATTAGCAATCAATAAATGAAGACTATTACTGTGCAAAAATATAATATATACAATATATAATATTATATATATATATATATATATATATATATATATATATATATATGCTGACATTCATGAAACACTCACGGTTAAAATGAATGGTTCATTTTTTCCAGAGAGAGTTGCAATAGTTTGGATTTTAAACACCTTCCAAAGATCCATGGGTGAGTCTGGATGCCCAGCCATGGTGCGCTGCTGGGAGGCTGGGGGAACTTTAAGAGGGCCATAACGGGGGTGCTCAGTCATTAGGTTGGCCTCCAAGGGGTGGTGGGACATGGGTCTCTTCTCTTTTGGCTCCCTCACTAGGTGAAGGACTCCACCTCATCAAAGGCTCCACCTATCATGATTTGCTGCCTTTGATAGACCTGAATGCAAGAGGGCAACAGCCAAGGACTGAAACCTCCAGAACTGTGTGCCAAGTACATCTTGTGTCTTTCAGTGGACCCTTGACTATGGACTCAGTTTGTTCATGAGGGCTGGTAGTAACTCAAGTTGGCTCTAAGTCAAGACTATTTTTCCCATATGAAATTATGGAAATGCCCATCATGCATTTCAAATCTTCCAAAGCACCTGTTAACTAACCTCTTTATAATAAAAAAGGTTGTAATAATGCATGCAATTTACCAGAAACACCAATAATTTTCCCAGTATATTCATCAAAAAGTTATAAAATGTGCCTACTTTACCAGAAACACCAGTTTCAGACTGCACTCAGCACTCAGGTTGACATCTCTGGCTTGCAGGAGGGAGGATGAAATGAAGGTGGCTACTGCGTGGAAGGAGAGCCCCCTTCCATGAGAACATTGGGACCTGGCTCTCTGGGGTCTCTTCTTGGGAGAGTCTGCAGCCACCAGGACCTGCTTCTGGGTCAGCAGATCTCACCCTTTTCAGAACTAAAAACTGGTCTAAGTTTATCTTTTTTTGTATGTTATTTTGTTTCTTTTTATATATACAATTATTCTGTAGATTACATGACATTCTCATTAAGCAAGTAAATACAATGACTAGCCTCTCTCTGCCTGGGTGGGGCTTCTCTACAAATGTTTGTAGCTCTATCCATGTTTTTCCAGATTTCCTTTACTTCAGAAGAAGAACTCTGCTGCACTGATTGCTGATTCAGCAGCTGTTCTCCATTGCTCAGCCAGAAGTTGCTGAAATTCCTCTGTAGACAGCTCCTCTGGGTGCTCCTCCACCGGTTCCTCCACATCACCACTGCCTCCCTGCAAACCCGTGGACTCTGCCCTAAGTGACAGTGGCATGAACCAAGGGGTCAATTGAAGACTCAGGCTTGTCTACACAGCCTTCCAAGTCTTCCTCCTGTATAATTTTAGGCCACACTTTCTTCCAGGCACATCTCAGAGTCTTTAGAGAGACACTGGCCCCAGATTTCTCAATTAACTTCACACAGGAAAGGTTAAGTCTATATCTGAGACCATCTGGAAGCACTTCAGGAACAGTTCCACGGTGCATAGCTTTTTAAAGTTAGCTACAACCTGCTGGCCTATAGCCTGCAGTACAGGAGTTGTATTAGGCGGGATGAACTCGACCAAGACCCATGGGCATCCTTCAGCCAATTCTTCTTCCACATCTCACGGGCAAGCAGGAGCATCGTCCATGATGAGAAGAGCTTGAGTGGCAAACCTTTGTCCTCTAGATATTTCTTAATAGTAGGACAGAAGCCTCCCTGATCCACTAAGAAAAAAAAATACTCTTGTTAGCCAGGCTTTGCGTTAGATCTCCACATGACCCCTAGCCTATTCTTCATGATTTTATATGTTCTGAACACTCTAGGGGTTTCAGAGGGATAAAACCAAGACAGGCTTTATCCTGAGGTCACCACTCACACTGGCACACAAGCAATACGGTTAGCCTACCCTTCAAGGCCGTGGCCTGGCATTTTCTTCTCCTGGGTAATATATGTTCTCCTGGGCATTTTCTTCCAAAGAAAGGCCAGTTTCATCACAGTTGAAAATCTGATGAGAGTAAAAGCCATTTCCCTGTGTCACCATTTCCACAAGGTGTATATCATTTCAGCAGCTCTTTTATCAGCACTGGCTCTTCACCATGCCTAGGTGTGCTACGAGCCCCAGATGTGAAACTACCCATTACTGGCATAAAGTGTTTCACTATTATCACTTGGTGATGGACTGTCCTTTACAAGATCCACATTTCACAAACTGTAGACTCAGACAGGCAATAACCTGCCATCTGCCTTTTGCTTATCCACACTAATGAACTGCCTTTCTACCTCTAACACTGTTGATAGTGACTTACTAATTTGAGCATCATTGACTTCCTTATACAAATCTTTCCTCTGTAAAATTGTTGAGATTTCAACATGCT
>NDGM011184961.1:0-18961 GCA_002564305.1 Octomys mimax | reverse complement strand
GAACTCAGGCTCTTGTGCTTGCCAGGGAAGTGCTTATTCCACTGAGCCATCTCCCCAGCCCCTGAAGTGGTTATTTTCTCCCAAGCAGAGATCTGTTAGCAAGTCATCTTATGGTTGGCATTTGTACAGATTAGAAAGCAGGCCAGCTAGAGGCCACACTAAATTAAAGTTTGCTTAGAATCATGGACAATAGCGCAGACTGCTTCAACACAACGAAACATTGGTGTCAATGTCAAAAGAGATTAGCTTACTTCAAATTCAGCAAATGTGAAAACTGTTTCTTGGTCATGATTTTCCAAGTTAAAAAAAATCATATTTTGTAGGACCTCTGGTAGAATTGAAAGGTTTTTATCTTTGCTTACGTGGATAAATCATCATAGATTTTTTTTTTTTTCCGGAACCGGGGATTGAACTCAGGTCCTTGCAATTGCCAGGGAAGCACTTATTCCACTGAGCCATCTCCCCGGCCCCTCATCACAGATTTTTATGCAGTATGTATGCTCTTGTTATTATGTGAACAACATGTTCTTTATACAATCAAATAACAGGAAATAGATGAATGACTGAACCCTCAGTTAAATACATACCTGAACAGGGTGATGGGATTAAAAAATAATACCCCTTGCCTCAAAGTTAGCTATTCAAATCTGCATCTTAAGATGGTCAAGGATTAATATAGATGATAGGATACAGGGAAAAGGATCTTTTGCAACTCAGAAAAAGACCAAGAGATGGAAAGGGAGAGAGAAAGCAAAAGAGAATGAAAGAAGTAAGATGTGTCATGTACATGTACCAATTCTGCAGGATGAATGTGATCATTACATTTTAGAAACATGTACTAATGAAAATAAAAGTCAAAATAAAATGATTTCAGAACATACATTTTCTATTATATTTATATAGACAACTATTTTCTAAATACATTTAAATATATGAGAATACAATATGGATATGTGAATAATAATGACACATATTTTGATATAATTTAAATGGATGGAACATTACTGAGGTACAGGCATTTTGGCATGGGTTTTGACCTAGGCTATAGGCTCAAGGATAGCGAGAAGCATAGTGTTTCTTTCTCTAATCTCATAAGTGACAGTTTCCATGGTAAAGCAAAAGAATAAACAGCACACAGTCTTCTCTTCCACCAAAAAGCAATGCAACACTATACTTCCAGGGATCATTTCTATAGTATGTAACACAACCTTCGAAAGTTCTCACCCTCTCTCCATGCTTTGTAGCTTTCTTTGTAATGGTTCTTACTAGGTAGGCAGTCCAGACTGGACTTGACCCACTATGATTCCTAGCCTAAGTTTGCAGCAATTCTTTTGCCTCAGCTTCATGAGGGCTGAAAACACAGGCATATACCACAGTGCTCAGCTTCCAGTCTATGTTCATTCAACCTGTGGTCGTAGTGTTGAAAGGAAAATAGAGAACACTTCATCCATAAATGGAAAGTCACTGATACCAGGGCAAGTTTCAACAGATGAAATAATCAATTTGTTTGCCTGTGCTTTACTCACTTCATTTTAGGCTTTCTTTAGAAAACATTTTCTTTGTAAACTAACAAATCATTTAAGCTGTTGGGTATTCTTCATTCATTCATCCCCAACCACTATCAGTATTTGAAGCAGAATATACTTTCAGTACACTTTGGACGGATGAGTGGCTGTAGGAATGGCCAGATGCAGAGATAGGTAGAGAGACGAGTGGGCTGAATATGTTCTAATAAGGAAACTACATATGCTTCCATCTCATGAGCTTTAGTGGGGAGAGTTTAGTCAGGGAGCTCCAGGAAAGCAAATACCTTTATGTAACAGAAGGGCAAAATCTACTGCAATAACATTTGGGTCTCTGTAAAATCATTTTGGTCTAAATCATTTGACTACCAACCTTCATTTCCACTGAAATGCTACATACCACCCACTCTACTGATTTAGAAGAATTTCCTATACAGGAGATGGGCATATGCAAATTAAAATATCAATGACTAAAGTGACATATGGCTTAATCTTTGTTTTAAAGGCAACCTTATCAAGCATAAAAATCTTTAACTGGAGATAGAATGCATCCCGACAGCATGAACTTTAGGTTTTTTTTTTTTTCCCCCTAACAGCAGTGACTGGTTTATCATACATTTAATCAGAGACAGGCTAAATGTGCTTGTTTTGTACCACTGCTGCAGTCAGCCTGCTATGACTAGAAGAGCATATTGGAAACATAATATGCAGTGACATTCTGAGACTGATGCCTGATTCGGCCCACCTGTTACCGGGTTGAATGCGTTTAGGCTGGATCTCAAGCTGTTTGCCAAACTGTCTCAGGTACAGAAAAGAGAGGAGAGGGTTTTTAAATATACATATGGTAAAGATGCGTTTCTTTTTCTTTCCATAAGAGTCTACCTTTTGACTGATTTCTGTCAATTCTTTTTATGTGGAGATACTTTTAAAATATTCCCTTTTCTTTATGTTCTCAACATTTTATTTCAAGAAGTGAAAAAGTAAACACTTGCAGTTCTTATGGTTTACACTATTGTTCTTGTATTCATTACCCACGCATGTGTTCCTTTTTTCAAAGATCTTTGTTAACATTATCACTACTCTGATTTCTGCAGTTAATATTTTCAGAAACAGAAGATTTCAATACATCTTATTGCTTACTGTTTTCTAATAACAGAGACATAGAAGAGAATGGAACAAATATCATAAGGGAAGCTTTTTCTGGACGTACTATTCACCTTTGACACTCTGGCAGGTCATTCAGCTACTGTCTGGTGCCTGTCTCCTGACTAGGCATACGATGTACTATGGGGAGCATTATAATTAGGACTATGCCATTGTTAGTTGTAGCTTATAGCACTTACTAACCATGTCACTCATGACATCAATGTTCTCTGATATATTAGAATAAAATGGTCCAGTGCCTCACCAAATATACATACTTTAATTAGTCATGGGATCTATTACATTCTTTGTTCTACACAGAAGAAGCTAAGTAACAGAAGTTTTGGGTTAAGAAAGGACTAGGACATGCAAAATGCCCTCACACAGGTGAAGGTGCAATTAGAAACTGTAAAATGGGGCCAGCCAGCCAGCTCTGAGGACTAAAGCGCCTGCTTGGGCAGAGCACAGCAACTGGGGTTTAATCCCTGGCGTTCCCTGTTGGCCCTGTCCCCAGGGCATGTTGAGAGGATGACTGAGACTAGGTATGGTGTCCTGCACCTGTAATTCCAGCACTTGGGAGGCTGAAAACAGGAGAATCACTATGAGTCTGACCTACATAGTGAGGCTCTGTAGGCCCTGCAGACCCTGTATCAAACACATGAAAAAAAAACTGTATAGTAAACCAGACTTTAGAGTCTGCACATTTAGTTTATTGTATATAAGCATAGATTACATAGACTATAATAAAAAAAAATAAGAAAAAGAAATCTTAAAACTTTCTTTACTCTTTTCTACATGATATATCTTGGGTTCTGTTGATTAATTTTGATAAAATTGATATGTGCATAATTTTATAAATATACCTCAGTATTTTGCTTATCTAGTGGGTCATTGGAAATGAAAGATAGTATTTGAAATTGTTTCTCTGGGCTTTTCTTTATGTTTTAACATAAAAATAAAATAAACTCATTGCATTTTTTTCCAAAGTAAAAGAACACAAATAGAATTATGAACATTACTGTAATCTCACCAATCTAAGATAGATATTAATAAAATTTACAGATTTTCATAGTTCTGGACATTGAGGCTTCGGTGTTTAAATGAGAATCCATGTTTTTAAAAGTGATTTTATTCTATGTTATTTGTGATAATTACCTGCAATAATTTTCAATCTTCTTTATATGAGTAAATGTTTTAAATAGGAAATAGGAAAATGGGTAATTTTACAAATTGAAAGAGTATCCAGAGAAAGAGGGAGAATAGTGGGGCAAGAAATGAAATGGAAAGAAATAAGATGTGTTCAGTATGTGCTCCTACCCACCAAGATGGATGTAAGCCTAATGTACTGCAATCAAGTTGTAACGAAAACTTTAAAAAGGACAAGGCAAATTTGTAATTCTTATTATTTAATGCATCACAGTCCATTATATGAATGCATGTGAATGCATTTCAGTTTAAATTTTCTTGAATATCTGGGTTGTTACACTTACCATTATAATAATCATGAATCAAGTACTTTCTATGTGAATCACATCGCTCATGTTCCAGCAAAGTACTTGAGATAATCCACTTAAAAAGAAGAGAAGTTGATTTGGATCACAGCTTCAGAGGTGCTGGTCTATAAGCAATTAGTTCTGTTACTTTCAGCCTGGGGCAAGACAACGCACTCTACAGCGCTCTACAGCATAGTTATGGGGACTGAGAAGCAAATAGAGGTCACCCTAACCCCTCCAGGGCATGCCTCTCATGACAAAGTTGTGTTGAGACTGAGTCTGGGAAATGAATGACACTTGAGGAAGTCAGGAGGCAGTGAATAGCTGTATTGTATTGTATTGTATTGTATTGTATTGTATTGTATTTATTATTTTATTTCGGCATCAGGGATCAAACTCAGGACCTTACACTTTCCAGATAGACACTTACTGAGCTACATCCCTTGCCCAATAGCTTTATTTTACACCAGTGGTTCTGGCTGGAAGAAATTCCCACAAAAAAGCTTGGAGGCCAGTGACTGTGAGGCAGTGCGTTTATACAAGGTATTAAGCAAGGATCCCAAGGTGGAATGGGGCAGCCTGGAAGTTCTGACTGGCTGGCAGGGTGAAGTCTTCAGTCACAGGGCTGGATTAATGGTCATCAGTTACTACCAGGCATCCTCCTGCATGTCTGGTTAGGCTCTCATGGTTACGGGGGTCCAGAAGGCAATTACAGAGCCATGAAACACTTACAGAGCTGAGCACCTTCAAAGAGAACAAAGTTTTTCATAGGACAATGCTGCTTGTGCAGCTGCACCCTTTCAACAGGAAGACCTGCATTTCCAAAGGACCCTTCCCCTCCCCCATAGTGCAGCCTACTGGGAAACAAGTAATCAACACACAGACCTTGGGGTACATTATCTAAAACATTTTGAATATTTAATTTGCATATATATGTACTTTGCATAATTTTTTTAAAATTTCCTAAGTAAAAATAATTTGACAAGGCTACAGAAATTTAAATCAATGTTGGTAGCTAATAATAATTTATTTTCCAGTAATTTTAGTAACATATCTATTTCCACAGTGAATGACAATGGTTACTATGATAGACCCAGATAATAATTACTATTATTAGATTCATTTAGCTAATTACTATACAAGTTTGAAGATGTCTGCGTGTGATTTTAGTCTCTTTTATTCGTATACTACTTATTTGTTCATATTTTTGTTGTGGGCATTTATTTGACTCTACTAATGAAACTAAAGGTTAATTGTTTAAAAATGTTTAAACATTTAATGCTAGTACTTTAAAGTGATAAAATACAAGAATGCGTTGCATTTGATAGGAATTTATCTTGAAAATTTTTTTGAAAAATTATGTTTCAAAATTTAATTATAGTATGCTTAAAATAAAATTAAACACTAACTGACATAGCATTAAGTTTCTTTGTTTCTGCATTTAAAGTAATTTATTATGTAAAGAGAATAAAGAATAATAATAGGCATTAGAAATGGTACAAAATTTCACTAAACAAAATGATAGGAATTCAACAATGGTTGTTGTTTTCATATTGTTGTCTTCAAATTAGCAGTTCTGTTTACCAGATATAAGCATGCAAAATTGCTTAAATTTTTCTAAAAGAAGAAAAGAATTAAGCATTAACTGTTCCTTTCAACAGCTCAACAGAAAGCAGTAGTACAATTATCCAAGGTATCCTTGTATGTATGTGTATGTTTTCCCCTTCCTTTTTTCTTTCATTTCTCCTTTCCCTGATCCCAGCTACTGTCAGTATACTACAAGTGAATCGAAAAAGTGTCTAAATGTGCCTCAAATCATCTAAATGCCATTTCTAAATAAGGGGGAGGATAATGAAATTTCTTGTCACAGAGTAATGGACACCTGAGAATTAATAGAAATTCTTGCCCTTAACCTAGGTTAGATTATCTCCAAGCTCATGAAGGTGAAAGGTTAATGTTGTCGATTACTATGCCACAGGATTTCATGATTTATAGTCTATTATGCTTCAACATTTTTCAGTTAAACTGTCACATTTGATGTTAACTTATGAGGCCTCCTTGCTGCCCTTCCTCTGCTAAAGGTGATTGTTTATCCTCCAATAAGTTCAAGACCTCAAAATAAGAGACTGAATTTCTGTTATAATTTGAGCCTCTCCTTTCCTCACTGGTAATAAAATGAACTGGGTAAGTATCCTATAGCTCGAAGAGGCGAGATCACTTTACTCACTCTGTAAAAGGATGGTATTGTGATGAGTAATTTCTTACATAAATAAATAAAGTTTGAGGTAAATATGTTAAGTAAATTCCCAGCTTGTTATTTCTTAATGTATGTGTTATAGTCAGGGTTTTTAGGGGATAGATTTAATATAAGGTGCATAATTTTATAGGGCCATCTTGCAATATTTAACCAAAAAGTCAAATGCAGAAGACATCAAGTCAACTGACATTCCATGTGCTAGACACTTGGAAAGTCCAGGGTTGGATCTCAAGGCATTGTCCAGCACACATCTAGTTGAAGGCATAGAGCCCATGGCAATATCTCGTATAAGTTTTTATCAAGAATCTGCACTACAACAAGAGCCAATGGAGAAGATAGAAAGCTGACTCCCACAGGGTAAAGGATCTGTGTCAGGAGGCTGAGGGATCTGCACTGGAGCCAGAAAGTGACTCTCTGAGCACAGGCAAAGACCAGAGCTCTCTGGCAGAGAAAGCAGCCACCCCAAGCAACACAAGGACCTGACCTCCTCTGACCATTGGAACAGGAAAACCAGGCACGACAAACCTTCTCCTGGAAAATTAGCAGCATGCAATCTTCCCCACCATCGTCTTTGTACTAATACAGCAATAATCCTCAGGTTGTTCCATGCCCAGAAGCACACATACTTATCTCAGCTGGTGACACCTGCTCAAATTGACCATTAATTAATCCACCACAATGTGTTGGATAAAATTATGTCTGGCCACCTTGTTCTTCAGCTGGTTGTGAAATAAGTCATATCATGTAATGCTTAGTAGCTGTATGCCTGATTAACAGGAAGATTAAATTCATCAATTGAGTTCTGCTTTCTTTCTTATCACACTCACAATCACCATAATAAAAAAAGTAGGTTCTGTTGCTTAGCACCTACTTATTAGAGCCTCTAAAAGCATTTGTTAAAGTTTAAAGCAATGTCTGGAACACAGTATAATATAAATATTAAAGTAGAGCTTGTATTTAAACAAATAAGTACCACTGAAATTTTATATACTATTTCTTACACCACTGTGGCTTTTTGACTATTGTGACTGTTGTTGTTAAATTAATCCTTACAAATAGAATGGTGAGGATGCCAAAAAACACAACTGATATGTCAAGATTCCCTAGATCCTACTTTACGGAGCCAATGATACCTGTGCTCTTGCCTAAACATTGTGCTATTTTGAATTTCCCCTGATGGGTAACTAGTCTATTACCCTTAAACTCAGGATCTTGGAAGCGTCACAGCATGGCCAAAATTCAGACAGATTTTTTGCCTTACTGTAACAAGGTTGATGGTAGTCCAATTTCTAATATTCCTTTCATTGAAACTTCATCAATACTGACTTCATGGACTGGATTTCTGTCTGAATCCTGGGCTTCTGAGCTGCCTCTCAGCTATTAAGTTTAGTTTACAGCATTCTAGATTTTCTCAAGCCCTCATTTCCAAATTTTTCCCAACTCCTGCAAACCAATTTCACTGGAAATATAGTGAGAGTGTTTCAGTAAAACTTGCTGTATTACCAGCTTCCCACTTACTTTAAAAAGCACACATGATCATAAACATAACAAGCAGAAAGCTTGAGTTTTGACTTTCAGCTTTGTAGGATTCAGCCAATGTTTTTGGCTCTCGTGCTTTCAGTTTTGTGGTGAGGGAAGACCTGGAGAGCTGTTGGCAGAGTAAAGCTTCTCTATGTCCCACTCTGGGATGCAAAGGACATTAGCACAAGGTGAGAAGATCCCTTTGAGAGTCCAGTGACATAAGCCTCACCACCACTAACCCGCTGCTGTTAAAGTTCTCAGCTTTTTACAGCAGCATCAAGCCGAAGACCAAGTTTTGGTGTATATTACAGGATGCTGAATATAGCTCCTTTATATCCTCCAGGATTGGGAAAACTTTTGGTATTGAATGTTGAATTCAGCAATTGATGAAAGATATATTTGTATACTATTAAAGGAAAATAATCATGACATCAAGGAGAGAAAGAAATAGATACCATTATCAAAGTAATAAGTTATAAAATCTATGGAAATCATAACATGCCATAAACAAATGGTAAAGATTCTTATTCAATAACATTGCTTCAGAGTTCTAAGTTTCAACAATTTTTATGATTCAAAGAAAAATAAATTCTATGTAAATTGCAGTTTGACCATTGAACTTAATAATAATTGTTCAATACTTTATACTAGTATTATTTTGACAGCTGAGCAATACTATTTTTCAGTAGAAGATATACAATTTACCAAGTAGAGCAGTTATATAATCTGTTATTGAAGAGTTAGAATCCACAGGAAAATACTTAAAAAGTTCAGAGGACTGATGTATGTGAAAATATGTAAGGCACATAAACAAGCCCACAAATGTAAATTTCTATAGAAGTACAATACTTTTATATTAGTGAAGCTCTAGAAAATATATTAGTAAATTAATAAACTCTAAGGAGAATGCAAGAAAAGTGTGGGAACAATTCTGACACTGAAGCTCTAGATATAAAAATCAAAGCATTTATGGAAAGCAATTTTGATTTCAATAAATAAAAATATAAATGCAGTCTTAAATGTACAACTGTTTCTTTGAAAAATAGAATTTCTCTGACTATAACTCTTTGAATGAGAATAAGACTGTCACATAATTAAATATTGCAGAAATAATGCTTCGGAAATTGTAAAGAAAACTTTAGCATCCTATGCATAGTAAGTTTCTTTTTTAAAATAAAACATTAAACTAGGTAGATATGCACATAGAAAAAATAACTGGAGATTTGCAAATAACTATATATACTTGGAAAGCGACATTGTGGTTGGTTTGTTTTTTATGATTACTTTTTTCTGAGTTCCTGCCATGAATATCATTTATTAACTCACTAAAATATTAGTTGCTTTGGAAAGCACATTTATGCAGAATATTGTTTATTAACATCAAGTTACACATGCCATATTAAATTTAAAGTGATTGTTGTGCAATGGTATATTATAGCATTATTAAAAGAATATATCATAGATAATATCGATACTTAAAGCTAGACTACTTAAATCAAAATATGGTCTCTAAAGCATGAATTCATAAGAAGTTGAATTTGTTTTCTTTTTAAACTTTTAAATATTTCAATAGCAAATATAAAGTTTATAATGAAATTGTTTTCTAAAATATTGTGAAATGCCTATGAGGCCAAAAAGCTATTAAGAAATCAAAGTATATATTTTTCTTCAAATGAATTTCAAGTTATTTTCTCATTTTATGCCCTGAGTAAGAATTTCAAGGCGATGTCATTTCCATTTTTTTCCAAAGTTTACTTTTTCCAATTTATAAATGCCATTTTGCTTGCACAGATACTATCATCGGAAGCACGTGACGGCGTCATCTAAGTGCAGAAACTTTGGCCCCCGTGTCAGACCTGCTGAGCCAAAAGCATTTTCAGAAGATAACTTGTATGAACGTTGGGTGTGCACTGAGTTTTATCTATCTTGTCTAGGACAGTGACACTTCCTTGTGGACTACCCCGTGAAAAATACCAGAACTCATTTCTCTCAACCTCTTTCTCCTAAATTACTTTCACCGTACCACTCACCATGACTTTATCTTATAGTTTACATTTATCGGCTATTATATGTGTGTTATGTTTTTTCATCATTTAATTTTCTACTTTCTTCTGAATTTAGGGGAATGATGTGAATAGGCTTATCTGGCTCTGACAAATGTTGAGGATTTATAATTGAGGAGCTAAAGTGGATCAAAGTCCAGAGAAGAATTCAGCTCCATATTTATACACAAAATGTTCTCAAATTAATATTACATATTGTGTGTGTGTGTGCGACACAAAATTCATACTTGCATGAAGCTTTCTGGTCAGAGGAAGTGTTGACACACAAAATAAATGCTCTGTTAAGGCTGCAGTTTTGATCTGAAGTGGCCCCTAAATGCCTGTGAAACAAAAGCTGGGTACCACTGTGTGAAGCTATTTGGAGGGGGTGGAACTCTTAAGAGATGGGGCTGGCTGAAGGGGAGGCTTTGCAGGCTCTGGGGTCACACCAGCTCCTTCGATGTTTCACCTCCCCACATGAAGTGAGTGGTTTTGCTCCACAACTTTCCCCGCTGTAATGTGCTTCCCGGGCACAGGTCCAAAAGCAATGCGATCAGTTGATAGTGGGATGAAATCTTCAAAGCAGAGAGCTTTGAGGTATTTGTTATAGTGGTGAAAGGCACTACATGCACTACAGGAAGGAGGATATCAAGGAATAATATTAGATGAGAGAAAGGTGCAGCAGGTAGAAGAGCCAAAGGAGAGGGGTGCACTTAACGTGGGGCTCCTCACTGGCTCCTGGTGTGCTTGGCTCTGCATGTTCCTATCCCCCAGTGCATGCTCTAACCTCACATTGACATGAATGAATGACTCATTTGTAATCTGCGGCTCTGAACGATAGGCTACCTGAGAGGATAGTGTGTGAGGAATTGACCCCAAAATCTCCTATTGGAGTTCTGGAATTGACAAGAAATAGATGATTAGTGAATATCTGAGGAATAATTAAGAATAAAAGCACCATGTTGAAGAGTTACCTGGATTCCCAAGTTCACTGTGACAACATTCACAATTGTCAAGATATGAAATTAATCTAAGAGGCCAGTGAGATAGTTCTGTAGACTAAAGCACCTGCTTAGGCAAGCTGAGGCAAGTACAGGGACCACAGTTCGATCCCCAGCACTACATGTCCTGCCAGCCCTGTCCCCAGGGCTGGCTCAGGTGGCCAGAATCTGGGTGTAGGGGCACAAGCCTTTAATTCCAGTACTGTAAGGCTGAAAGAAGGAGGATCACCACAAGTCCAAGCTGTGTAGTGAGACCCTGTAACAACCAAATACGTTTAAAAGAAGAAATCAGTGTAAGTGGCAGAAGTGGATGGATGGGTAACGAAAATATGACATATATCCACTTTGGAATACTATTCACCCATCAAGAAGAGAATCCTGCCACTTGCAAAAAATATGAAAAAGTTTAGAGGAGATTATGTTAGTAAATCAAAATGATCACAGAAAGACAGGTATTGTATGGTTTCACTGATAAGTGTAATTAAGAAAAAGATCTTATACAAGAAAGTTGGTGGCTAAAGGGTGAGGTGGTTAGGAGAGAAAGAAGCAGTTAAGTTGGCATTGGTCAAGGAATGAGAAGTCTTAGTAGGACAGAAGGGAAAAAATTGAAAAACCTACTGTACAATATAGCACGTATAGTTAATAAGAGTACATTGTATTCTTGAAAAGCAGTAAGGGTGTGGTTTGCTCATGCTAGAAAATGCTACCTGCATTAATGTGTGTGTGTGTGTGTGTGTGTGTGTGTGTGTGTGTGTGATAATTGGCCAGAATTAGTCACACTAAGTATAGAAACCTCAAAACACTGTGCTGTGCATAGTAAGTACAGTATGTGCAGCTTTATCTTTTAATGTAAATATTGGAGAGTAAATAGCCAAGCAGATGAGTGAAAGAAGTTCACATGAATAGTCAATATGACTTTGGCTGGCCTTGGAGAGAACAGTGAGAGAAGCCTTGCCATGGGGGCTTAGAGGAGAGGGGAAGCAAGAGGACACTGGGGACAAGTCTGAGTGAATCTGCTGAAGGTGAAATACCAAGCAGAGGCCAAGAGAGGGTGATGAACTTGGAGCAGGAGGAAGTGCCACGAGAATCCCCACATCGACTGATTGCATCTCTGTTATCTGTTTAGGATAATGAGCACTATACGTGCCAGGTGCTGACCATTCACAGCCTTCCTCAGCCCAGATTCTCAGGTGGCGAGTGCCACATGTCTACTTTGCTCAAATCAAATTCTTATTAAAGACACTTCTAAAAAAAATACAACCCTTAATGAAGAGTTTGATTGGTTTATGTTTTCTCAAAATAGCATGAAAAGGGAAATGCTGTGGGTTTCCTGCTCTGGATGCCAGAGACAGCCTATACTTGGGTGATTACAGGCTTAGGAGGGACAGGGTCTGTGTGGTGCCAGCCATCCCCACAGACACCGTGGAATCCAATTTAACATCAGGCACAGGTATTGATGAAGACACATGACTGGGGACAGAGGTACTAAATCTGTCACTTACAATAAAAGCTTCCGACGGGATGGAGGGACCCAGTAGGATTCTCAAATGGTTTTACAGCTTTTGATGCTGGCTCTATTTGCACATGGAAATAAAAAGAAAAAAAGGTTTGGACTAACAATTCCTCCTTGAGTTGCTACACCCAGAAGGAAATTAATCAACAAAATCGAGAGTAATCAAAGACATTGACTACTGCACTTTCAAACACTCCCAGAAGTCACCCTGACTCCTTCATTTTCCTCCAAAAATTCAAACATCTTCCTTTCAGTAGTAACATTTAACAAGGCTTTACTTTTTTGTTGGCAGGGGTGGAGTGGGATGAAAATCCCCTAGGCAATGTGTAATCAATTTTTTTCATTTCTCTTCCCCTCAGTGATAAGCCTAGAAATAGAAGTATGACTGAATATGATAAAGCCCTTGCCTGAACAGCCATTCAGTGATTTCTTATGAAAGGGGGAATTTTATGGTCTAAGCAGACGCAATGAGTTTCCCTGATTAGTACTTATCGACTCTTGGTTGACTGCCTACGTGCCTGGAGCAGGGCTGTTGGGACCCCTTGTCTGTCAGCAGCAGACTGTGTAACCTTGTCCAAATTCCATTGCATCTCAGCATTTTGTTTGTAAAAGGGCTGTAATCAGGGTTTCGTGACAAGAATGCTGTAAGGGTTAATTAATTGCTATTTGTTAAGTGTTCTGAGATTGTCAGATTAAAGTATTAGGGAAGTGTCAAGTTTGTGTTATTATGGTATTATTTTTCTTTGTTGGGTAGGAAATGCCTTTTCTGTGTAATTTGCTTTAACAGTAAAATAAAGCTATTTTAATCAATGCACAATCAAGCCCTTATTCATTGAGGACAAGGGTGTATAGAGTTAGCAATGGCGCTAGTGTCAGCTGACACAAGGGCAGGAATCTGAAAATTAAGCGCTAGATACAAAGAAAGCCTGAAAACAAGACTTGAGGTGATCAGGTTCTGCTTGAGCAGGAGACTCATGTTACCCACCCCAGATTGTCTGTTAGCAACAGAGAAAAATAAAGGTGCACAACCTACCAGGCAAGTCCCTGCCCCAAACATAGTATTGATGGAAATAAAGCATTTTTAAGTTGATTGTACACATGGCCCTGAAAACTGATTATCACAGATACCGCATTAGAGTCCCAAAAGAATTTTAGTCATGATGAGTTATGAAGTAGTAACTTAGAAGCATATGTTTGGATGCTATTTTATCTATGTAAATATATATGACTATAATTTAAGCCTTGACTGTCATGTTAATAGCTGGTTAATCTCAACTTTCCCAAAGCAAATATTTGTCGTACATTAAAATGTTATTTAGTAACTTATAGAAGTTGTAGGGTTTTTTTTTTATTTTTTAAAGGATGCAAAATGGTGAGAGACAAAAACAGCATTAGAAACAGTACAAAATTTCACTACAAAAAGTAATAGGAATTCAGAAACAGTTGCTGTATTGCATGACTTTATCTTCAAATTACTTGTTTAGGTTATCAGATATAAATATGCAAAATTGGTTTAAAGAAAAAAGAACCACAATAACCAAAAATTTATAAGAATTTTTTAAATGTATTTAGTACAGGGTCTACAGGTTCTCACTGCATAGATCAGACTCATAGTGATACTCCCATTTTCAGCCTCCCAAGCACTGGGATTACAGGTGCACAGCTTCATTCACCTTCTCAGTGTGCCGTGGGTGGGGCTGCCATGGCACCCTGGGGATGGAACCCTGCTCCATGTGTCTGCTGAAGCAGACACTTTAATTGGCTGAGCTACTGGCCAGCCCAAGAATTTTTTTTAAAAAAGAAAAAAATATCAAGTATCAAAAGATGTTCGGGGCTGTTGTAGATAAATGGATGCGATTAGAGACCATATTCATAAATAAATCATATTCATATGTGTGAAGATTGTGTTGTCTCGCTGGTGTGAAACCCTGAAAAAAATAGATCAAATTAGAAAGGTATAGTAGATGCTATGAAAGGGAAAGGATTTTTTTCAGTGGGAAGGAAAAACTGGGGTGAGGAAAAGAATGAAAGGAAGAAGGGAAAAAGATAAATTTAGGTATATATGCAAGATAGTTTGGATAATTATCCTGCCCATGGTCTTTTAAGTTGTAGTAATTTTTAAAACATTGTTCTTTTAGTAAATATATTACTATAAATAACAAATATTTTAATAAGTAGGTTTATTAAAAATGACCAGTAAGCACAAGTACGTCAGTGAAATAGTTAATTTAAAAAATGAGACCATTTGATTGTTTACTGATACCCATTATTTAACTAGAATGTGACACATAAAGATTATAATGATGTGTAACTTAAAATATTCAATATTTTGAAATGTTCAAAAATCAAGTGCAGAGGACCACGCTGGAGCTCCTGAACAAGCAGGACGGCTTCCAACACCCAAGTCAAGGTGATGGCAGCCACCAACAGAGTAGGTATCCTGGACCCTGCCTTGCTCCACTCAGGCCGCCTAGACCACAAGATGGAGTTCCCGATGCCCAGTGAGGAGGCCAGGGCCGAAGCGCGCAGATCCACTCTTAGAAGATGAATGTCAGCCCGGACGTGAGCTACGAGGAGCTGCCTGCTGCACCGAGGACTTCAGTAGGGCCGGGTGCAAGGCCGCGTGTGGGAGGTGGGCAGATCACCCTGCGCAGGGGTGCCACAGGGCTGACCCACAAGAACTACAGGGAGGGCGTCCTGAAGTGCAGGCCAAGAAGAAAGCCAACCTGCAGTTCTATGCTTAGGGTGCTGCCAACTGCCAGGCAATAAATGGCCCTGTCTGGAAGAAAAAAAAAATCAAATCTAGTTACTTCAAATTCCTCAAGTTTTACAGTTTTTGTTGGTCATGAGGATTTCATGGAATTATCTCCTGCCTGGAACAGAAATGCATAGTCTCAGGCTGTGGAGATAGCACAGCAGAATAAGTGCCTGCCTGGGAAGCTCAAGGCCCTGAGTTTGATCCCTGGTATCACACACACACACACACACACACACACACACACACAAAGGAATAAAATATGTGTAGCCTTCATTTTTTCTAGAACAAATTTCCCATTTAACTATTTTGCCAGCTCATAGTGATAAAGTAGCCACCCTCAAAACACTGACCCAAAAGATTACAGATTACAACGAATCACCAAGAGTCTCTCTGCCCTCCTGTTTGCAACTCTATTTTTATCACAGGAGCTGATTCACCCTTTGAAAATGTTAGCGATCATGTCATAGTCCTCTTTAAAATGCAAGAGCATCTCCCCACTGTCATCGGAATAAATTCCATCAGGATCTTTTGGATCATCCATAGCTTTTTTTCTGTCCTCATTTCCTGCCGTTTTCCTTCTTACTTACATGAGTCTACTTTCGTAGCTTTTCTTGGTGAGGTTGTTTCTCCTTGTGGCATTTGTACTTCCTGTTCTATCTGCATGGCTTCTACCCTCACTTCTTTCAAGTTTGTTCTTAGATATAACCTCAAATAGCCTTCCCATGCATCCTGCATAGAACTCCACTGGCAAAATTTTGTTACTCTAAAGCCAGATTAATAGGCTGAGCTGTAAAAAGCTCAAGTCAACAACTTCTAAAATTGCCAGTCCTGCAGATGACCCAGTACTATTATGGATTACTGGACTATATTGGAATATTTTGCTGAATTCATGCACTTATAATACTTAAATGACAATGGAATATCCATCTCTGACAAAACTAAACAAAAGAGGGGGATAAACATGAGGGACCATTTTGTATCTGTGTATTCAAAATAGGATAAACATAGCTACTTTCTTCTAATTCAATGAATAGAAAGATTTGTACTAATAGTGTTTGTGGACAGGATATCATGTCTGCATCTTGTACTATGAATAACCACTAAGAAGACAACAATGTGCAGTGCATTAATTATTGAAACTGTCCTACTAAGCAGTTTTGAAACTGTCCCATTGCTATTTGTTTCTCAATAAAATTAATTTAAAAACCAGAATTTTGTTTTAAATTTCACAACAATATCTCCCATAAGTGACTACAGTATATAATGATCTTTCTTAGAAAGCAGGGACTTCATTTTATTCACTTAAAAATACTTAAACAAGTTTAAGTATTATTAAAGTGTTTTATTCAGTAGTATATAAGGAGTGCCTACTACATAGAAGATCATACATGTATATTGAATATTTGGACACACACTGAGCTAGTAGCACTTGCCAAAACTTTGCCATAAAAGTTTTGTTGGTACCAGCAATATTATTATTTATTGACTATTCCTCAGATCAGCAAGATTCTGTAAACTGAGTAAAAGTTGATACAGAAAGAATGGTAGTCCTTGCTGGCAAGATAACTCAGAGTTCTAAGCACCTGCTTAGGCAAGCTTGGAGAGCAGTTCAATCCCTGGCCCCACATGCTGCTCCAGCCCCACCCCCAGGGCAGATTGAGCCAGTCACACAAAAAGGAAAGAATGCTACTCCTCAGATAGACACATCTTTATCACTGAGTAAATGCTCTCCATAAATTCCTGATTTTCATGGCACGATGAGAGTGTATGCCTCATAGAAACAACCAACTCTTAGATGTGGCTAGTAATTACAGCAAAAAGCATTCAATGTACTCACTTATTGATTAAATGTATTATGTTGCAAATATGTATTTCTACTAAAGGCTCCAAAAGGAAATTTACACATTAATCAGGGCTAGGGAGATAGCTCAGTAGAATAAGCTCTTGCCTGGCAAGCGCAAGGTCCTGAGTTCAATCCCCAGTACTGCAAAAAACAAACAAATAACAAAACAAAACAAAACAAAAAAAACCCATTGATCAAATCTGGAGATGTTGCTTCAGTAGTAAATTAATCCAAATCCAAGTTGTGTATTCCTACATTGAAATCATATAACAGTGATACTCATGGAAATATCTTAGACTAATGAGATGTACAAGAATGAGTTTTCTAGATGTCACTTAATTCTATCATTCATCTTTCCAAGTAGGGAATCAAGTTCTGATACTTTGTGTCTTAGCAGGAACCAAAACTCCTTAATGAGAGTATCAGGACCATGACTTGGATATCCAACTCTGTGACTCAGTCGTGTCACTGCATCTCTTCATGTCATGCCTGGGTGTGTGTTTGTGTGTGTGTGTGTGTGTGTGTGTGTGTGTGTGAAAGTAAATTAAATGTATGTGTGCATTCATGTTTCTTCTCTTAATAGTGATTAAGAAGATGTATATTTTTATGTCACACAGACTATGATATTCAACGAAACTTACAAAAGCAGAGAGGAGCAGTTAATGCTTTTAAAAAAATTTTTGAACAATTTTGCATGCTTATGTCTGGTAATATGAACAACTAATTTGAAGACAATAATCTGTAATAGAGCCAGCATTATTGAATTCTTATGATTTTGTTTTGCTTAGTGAAATTCTGTATTGTTCTTAATGTCTTTTTTAAAATTATTTTTTATTGTCTTGAAAAAAGAAAAACTGAATTTTGTTATATACTCAGCAATTGTAGAAGTAGGCATAGGTGTGCAATACTTTTTCTCTCTGATGAATATCAGGGAAGTATATGATAAACTTTAGACCTACAAGTCAAGAAAGTGTAGATAACATTGGAATATCATGTAATTGTGATTCTGCATCTGTAGTTCCATGCAGACAGCAAACACTAAATACCTTCCTGTCTCCTACTTAGTCAGGAAGTTGGGGAAATCCCTGTTTTACATTAAGAAGATCCTAGAATCCTCAAATTGGATTAAACCTGTGACTTTGATTCCAACAGAGAGCTAACAGCAATGCCACTTGCAGGGATTTATTGGACTCAAAACGCTCACAAATTTTAGTACTGAAACCTAAGCGTTATTTACTTTCACAAAAGCAATTATCTTATGTCCAAAATCAGATTACAGTGAATTGAATATTCTTAAATTAAAATGCCTCATTTTCATTTGGCTTATAGTTCTTGAAAACAAGTCAAGGGTTTATAATAGGTATCAGTTTGGTATTTCTCCAAAGCTGAGACTTACATTTTGTCTCACTCAAAGCTGTAGGTGTTGGGGACTTAGATCATTCCTAAAGCACTTACTGAGAAGACACCCACACAGAAGCACAGAGATCAAGGCTGCTTGTGGGGAGCAGTCCAGGCTGGTTGGAAGATATGCCTTATCCTTCCTCAGTTTTACAATTCTTAAATGCTAAAAAAAAAAAAAAAGTTGAAAGCCTAGGGATAGATTATACTTCATGTATCATCTTCCTAGTGGTTAAATTTTCTAGTCTTTTTTCAATTTGATTAACCTGATACTACACTGATTTCTCTTACCAAATAACACCCATTATCATTAATCAAAATTTATGAAATCACAATTATTATTGAAAATCATTTCCTACTGCCTGTGGGAGGCCATTAACTGGTATCCATTCTATTCCCTTGCTGGGTTAAGTTTATGGTCCTTCTCACCTTGCCCATTCCCTGTGAATCACGTGCTATGCCCCAGGGG
>NDGM011184957.1:0-18629 GCA_002564305.1 Octomys mimax | reverse complement strand
AAAAAAAAAAAAAAATCCTATCTCAGCTACCCTTGGCTACTTATGTGCTCTTGGCTTAATATTTTGTTTTATTGATTTTTAATTTTTATTCATTTTAATGAGAAAAAAGAACAGCGATGAAACAGTTTCAGTACAGGTTAGTAGGACGTTTACAATAATTAATACATTGTATGTTGTTGTCTTCATAGTAGTAATTCAAAGGACAGGTTTAACAGTTTAGTAATCTCACTTGAATACCTGTCATCTTGGCTTTCTAAATGTGTACCATTTCTAATGTCATATCAATTATTACTATACTCTCTTCAAAATAATTTTTTTTTTTTTTTTTCCTGAACCGGGGATTGAACTCAGGCCCTTGTGCTTGCCAGGCAAGCTCCTATTCTACTGAGCCATCTCCCTGGCCCCAAAAAATAAATAATTTTTTTTAAAAAAGACAAAAAGAAAAACAAGAAGGACAATAACAAAAATTTAATATTTCTGGAAAACAAGCACTAATACGCAATCCTATGCCCAACCTTACATGACTGTTTCTGTTAATCTGAACAACAGATTTGACAATAAAATATACAATATATCAACCATGGTTAATCAGCTATTCTTGTTATGAAAATCTATTACATATGTATTGTTGTATGTTACCTTGTTTCTGTCATTATTTCTGACTTTTGTTCTCGCTTTTGTCTTTTCCTTTTCAAAATGAAATAATAAATTTAAATTTAATTTAAAAAATACAGATAAATAAGCAATCCCTATAATCCCAGCACTCAGGAGGTGAGCCAGGAGGATCATGATGAGTTCGAGACCAGCCTGAGCTGCAAAGTGAGCTCAATCAAGGCCAGCCTGAACTGCATAGCAAGACCCTCTTTCAAAAACACAATAAATAAATAGATAAATAAATAAATAACAAATAAAACATTTTAGTAATCTCATTTATAAATTGAAACTATAACTTGAGTCCTTTTTAACATTCTTAAAATTCCAAATGCCACTATAGTATATAATTTCCCTCATGAAATACAATAGGAAAAGGAATTAAACTACTTCTTCATACTCCTAACAATCCAATCAATACCAATTGTAGGACAATTATGAAGCCATTTAAATAAATTCCACCATTTGCAATTTTCCTCCTTTATCTGAAGTTTCCCTTTTATATACAAAACAGCTTTGACTTTTAGAAGCAAAGGGTCTTCTCTTGCCCAAGACTCCTGTTTCTTCCCAGTACATATGGTATACTCTTCGTTTTCACACTGCAGTCAGGGAACGATGCAAAACTGCTGTCTTAGATGTACACAGAACTTTACATTTTCTAAGTAAGATTTATCGTTTTCTAATAATTCATTTCTGCCACTAGCACTCAATTTTCCTCTAGAGAATGTTCTTTTTCACAGTCAAAAAAGTGACAATTTTATTTAAGTCACCAATTTTCTTGGTGATGAGAAGAAGGAGATCCCAGGGAGGTGGATGGTTTGACATCAGTCTGCTGCATTCATATTCTGAGTACCGTCTGGTGGACTAGCCTCCCAGAACAATTCAGACTGCTATTTTGGAGTAATCGAAAGTCCCATATGCAGTTGACCTTCAGGCCTAGTCCTGAGGAGTCCGAATAGTTTTATGACTCGTTTACAAATGTTAAGGCTCCACTTACTACAGATACCTGTCTTATTTTGAAAGGTTCAAACAGGACAGTACAAGGGCAAGCACTGGAATAATGCTTAGGACACAGGACTATCAAGTGCTTTTGCCCTTAGTTCCTCCTTTGACAATATGATTAATATGGCTTTAGAAAATAAAAAAAAACAAAAAAGAAAGAAATCTCTAGATTGTTTGCCATGCTAATTGTAGACCCAATGTTCCAGGACACCAGTTAGTCTGCCACTTCTTAATAATTAGTGACAGTTCTAGAGAAAGCAAAGGCAAAATTTCCCTCTTGGGTACCTGTGTTCTCTTGCATTAACTCATTTCTGCCTATTTGGAAACTTGCCTGTGCTTTTCCAAGACGGTTCCTTCAATTTACTTCCCCACACTGGGCGCAAACGTTGTTTCTTGCAGCAACAAGTATTCTCCCGCTCTCGCTTTCTCCTGCTTGTCTTCCCTGGGTTCTTGCGCGGTCCGCAGCCCACATCCCCGCAACGCCCGCGGCTCACTTCTCTCAATTCCACCTCCATTCCACCGATCCTTGGGAATTCCAGAGTCTCAAATTTTCCTTGAGACACCTTGCGGCGAAGTACATTTTCCTTGAGATAATCAATCCTGGCTCTCTGATACATAGTTCAAAAACCTAAAAAGTAAGTCAGTGCTTAAAAGGGGTCAGCCCTGGGCGGAGAAGTCAGGGCAAATAATTTTGATCAGAAAACTAGTTTCAAGTATATGAAAATATAAAAGTAGAAGAGCATCAGTATTGCATTTCAGCATGCGAATGCTTTGCTGTTTTTCACAAACTAACAGTGTCCTACAAAATACAAAGTAAATCATACTTTAACCTCTAAAAGATACACGCTTTCCAAAAAAGCATCTGCGTGAGTCTAACTCTTTAAATTGAAAATATAAGTTTAGACTTCAGGTCCATTTTCAAAATCATTTCTTAAAAATATATGTTCATAGTTATATAATAAATGTCATTGATTCACAATATTATTTTGCAATATATAGAATTTTCTGAAATATAATTTTAGTCCTTTAAAGTAATATATCAGGAAAGTAGGAACTCCACAAAGAAATACGAAAGTTGAAATGTCATTTATATCCTAAAATGAATACTTAGAAATGTAAAAGAAAGCCCTAATAATTGTAACAACCAAATTTTATGCTGAACAGAGACAATTCACTTACTAGTCTAGAAAAAAACCAAAAAAAAAAAAATCTGTTCTCCATTTCTTCTCAGGGGAGAAATGCAACTTGACCTCATACCTGTGGGGCAAATATTGCACTCTAGGCCACACAGCTGCCCTTCTGTGCTGCTTAACTGCACCTCAGTCTTCTCTCCAGCTTCCAGCAATAATTCCTTTTTGGTCATATTATTTGCCTGGAGTACTTTGGACATAGTCTCCAGCATTGATCTTCCCTTAATATCTGTGTTTCAAAAAAGCTCAAAGAACACAGCTGAACAATGGGAAATGATTTCAACTGTGTGTGCAAATTGCCATGAAAAAATGAAGAGGAAACTGTGTCAAAACAGAATGTCCACATTACAATAAAAAAAAAAGAGTGATTTTTCAATGCATACAGACTTCACTGAAAACATTTTAATCCCACAAGGCTGAACTTGGAGGATGTCACCATGCTTATGAAAACTCTTAGAGCAGAGACACTTTTCCTACCTACACTTAATAATAGATAAACACGGTCTTTTGAGGAGCACCATGGATGTTTTGAAGGAATTGTTCTGGCTTTGTCTGCTGTAGGCACCAGCACTGGCGTGAGGCATTTTGTATTCCACCCTGTGTGCATCCCACAGCCCCAGAATGTTCCTTAGTTGTCATCTTTATTTGAAACAGTCTGAGCACTAGAGACAATTTTGAACTTGAAAGCACTAGCGAGGTGATGGTATTACCAACTAAGTGTGGATAACTTTAAACAAGCTTAGGAGAGTAGCATCTCTTCTAGGCAAGTCTTCTCCCTCCCTCTTTTTTCATATTTGTGTCCATCTGCAACAACTTTATTTTTTTCTAGTCTGCAGGAACCATTATATTTCTAAGAATTACCCCGAAGAGAATTTTGCATTTCCCAGTGTTCGGAACAACATAACCAAAAGGAAATAATAAATTTAAATAGTTAAAATTATCATTTTCCTTTCCTCCTGTCGCTCTCTCCCTTTTCTTCTTCCCAGCCCATGGCTCCCACCCTTGCTGAGATAGCTATGTAGTCCAGGTGGTTGGATCAGGCTGGGCTCAAAACTGCAATCCACCTGCCTCAGCCTTCCAAGTGCTGAAACTATGAGTATGTGCCACCATGCCTAGTTTATATACTAAAATTTATTTTATCTCTTTAATAATGGTCAGGGCCAGCAAGATAGCTCAGCAGACTGAGCACCTGCTTTGGCAAACCCAGGGACCAGGGTTTGATCCCCGGTCCCACATGCTGTACCAGCCCCACCCCAGGAGCTCAATGAGCCAGTGACAGAGTCCGGGCAGGTGTGGTGGCACACACCTATAATCCCAGTGCTCAGGAGGCTGAATACAGGAAAATCACTATGGGTCCAAGCTGCATAGTGAGACCCTTGTACCAAATACATAAAAAATGAAAAAAAAATGGTCATAAATGAGAAAAGCTTTTCAGTATATGGATTTTTCTCTTCTTCTTATACCCATCCCCATTGGCAATTAAACTCAGGGGAACCCCAACACCCCCAAATAAACCATAGCACCTCCTTTCTTTCTTTGAGAAGGGCTCTTTCTAAATTTCTCAGGCAGGATTTGACCTTGCAATCACCTGCTTCAGCTTCCTAAGTATCTTGGATTACAGGCATGTACAATAGATTTTTTTCAGTTAGTATTGTTTTGTATTTTTTTTCTTAGATGTCCATACATCTAACATCTTCAAAAGCAATAAAAAGAAAAAAAGACAGATTAAAAAATTGCTTACAATGACATTTTAATTCCATTCTTCCTAAGTGCAAGTAAACAAAAAAGAAAAATTAACAGTAAAATTTTATTTTAGTAGGTTATTACATAGAGTTGATGATGTTTTGGGTAAATTTGAAGCATCTAAACATAACACCCATATATAAATCTTCAACTCTAACAACAATGGTAATTCTATAGTAAAAAGTTAATATTTAGTAGAGATATGCCGAAGAGTTTTATTGAAAATAGGAAGCTATTTTAAGTATGGAAAACTGAACACTGCCCTTAACTTTCAGAAGCTTAATCTGATTTTTTTTTTTAAGTAAATTTAAAAGTCTAAAGCAGCTATTTAGCAATAGATGAAATTTTCAAAGACTGGGTGTGGTGGCACACAGCTGCAATCCTGGCTTTTGGGACGCTGTAAACAGGAGGATCATTATGAGTCCAATCTAGTAGTGAGACCCCGAACACCCTGTAGAGCCTTTCCTAAAATACGAGCGAGCGAGCCAGAGAGAGAGAGAGAGAGAGACAGAGAGACAGAGAGAGAGAGACAGAGAGACAGAGAGACAGAGAGACAGAGAGATTTTCAAGGCAGAGTTAAGAAGGGAAAAATTATTTAAATGTATTTATTTTTCCTGATAAAAAGTCTGTTTTGTTTTGCATTGTGATTATATTTCACATTTCATTGCTTCCAGCAGGCAATCCATCTTCTGCTAAAAGTCTGAGTACCTCTCTGGGTGCTGTATTTTATTCTTATACATGATATTCCAGCTCTTTCTTTTACCTTTTGTTTTGTGATAGGGTGCTCCTAGAGCTGCTAAATTGCCTCAGCTAGGCTGGAACTTATAATTCTTCTGCCTCAGTCTCCCTGAGTTTTGGGATTATGGGCATATCCCACCACACCCTGCTTCAATATTGTGTTTTAATTTATAAATGTCTTTCCATGTGAAGTACTACTTTCTTTTTGAGAATTCTGGGACCAAAAACCTCTGGAAGTCATATGGTAGCTTGACACAAGAAGTACAGATTTGTCAGCTGTGTCACTGTTAGATTTGCTAGTCATTTTGCACACACAGCACATTGAGGAGATCCACGCTAATAAAGTGGAGCAACTATATCCTTTGAGAAATGACTATAATTCTTCTTTTGTGAATAAAATTTTAGAAGCTACACACAAGTTTAACATTGTCCAAAAGGAAATAGGGTGTTAAGGCTATAAAGCAATTTCTCACAGGACACACAGAAAGCACCTCTTCAATGAGCCTGTCACTTTTTCTCAGTTTCTACAAACTTGCTTTCCCTTGAAAAGTAGGACTCTTTCACTGGGTGCCTCACCTCTGAAAACTGAAATAATCATAAGGGGTTTTTTGGTTTGCATATTTTAAGACAAAAACAGTAGCTAAATCATTCATATATTAAGAATGATTCCCAGTATATAAAGTAGAATGCAGAATCATCTTAGATGTACCGTATCACCCAGAATGCTTTTCAGCACAGCAGCTAATTACCAGCAGAAAGGTCATGCAAAAAAAAATAATGTGATTAGAAGAGGTTGAAGAAAAAATAGCCACATATTTGGACATAGACCAAATTCCCTTTTTGCCACTGTAACTGAAAACCATTGCTTCAATATTTAATGAAACGCTTATGCTGCAGCACCTGGTCACATTGTCAGCACTGCCTAACCACTGCCTCCCCCGTGGGTCATTACTGCAGCCATCTGAAAGGGGGCAAACTGTTCATGGAGGACAATAATGCCAGTCTTTAAGAATCTACAGCTACAAAACAGCAGGAGACAGTTACTTTGGCTTTGATCTTGGGAAAAATGGCTGGGGGCAAAATGCTGTTTCCTACCATCAGAGACGATACAGTTAGCAATAATTCTGTAAGTCAAAGCCATTCACGGGACACAACTTGGCTGCCCTGTTTTGCTTTCTCTCTCCCCTTGCAGAAAGCTAGCAGCTCCTGGTGAGAGATCCTTGTCAACAGGAAAACACTGGTTTATGCTACCCTGCTAATGATCCAATGCATCAATACCTCAAACAATCACAACAAGCAGATGTCCTAAGTTAATATAGACTTCCCTGGGATTTTTCCCGGCGAAACATGGCTTTAAAAGGTATTAGTCTTTTGTCCTCACTAGAGAACAGCTAAATCCTGGCACCAATTCCTTGGGTATGTGAACCTCAGCCTAATGGAATTTAATTACTTTAGTGGCATTAATCATCTGTACAGTAGAGCAAAGAGTATTTTATTACCACTTTTAAGGGTTATCGGCACATTTATTTCAAATGAACTGTCAAACTGCATTACGTGTGAGGCATGCCAGGTTTGAAATCTGCAGCTCAGGTAAAAATAAATTTACAGTTTAAAACTCTTCCCCCATCATCAACATCCCACCCATGAATAGTGGCACCACATATGTAAGACTCTCAAAATTAAAAGAAATTAAGTGTTGAATTAGCTATTCATTTTTTACTCTCTGGTTTTATTCCTTACTCCAACCATTTGACTACTCATTTGCAAAGGTTGCTTTATACCAAGGACCCCAGGAACACCAATTGGCATCAAATAGGCTGTGACACCATTACAGGCTTAGTTACAGAAAAGTGAGGCTAATCTGCCCATTATCAGGCAGCAAGCGGCAGCGCTATAAGGCTCCTCCCATCCCCGCTATGTAGCAAATGCGTTTTGTTTTTGTTCATATTCAGGGAAACTGAAAGTGTGTTTTTCTCACTTCTCAGTTGTTTTTAGCCCTATCTGAATTGTTCTATAAAGAACTTGAAGGAACTCTTGCATCATTTATAAAGCTTTCTTCCTGTGCTAAACAGATCCAAGAGCAGAATACAAGACACCAAACTCAGGTTAATTCTGTAGATTTCAGTCAACTTTCTGCCTGTCACGAAGCATCCCACAGAACTCATAGGTGGCAAATGAAAGAGTGGGAATGGAAAGCTGCGGCACTAGGGGCCTCAGCAGATGCAGCAGGAGCAGCCTCTGTGGCTCTGGAATCCGACTACCTGGGCTTTGATCCCTCAAGAGTATTTGCTATAGTACCCTAGGTAAATTTCTTAGTTTCCCTGCTTTGCTTGTCTGTAAAATGGAAATATAAGCATAAATTTAGTTCACAATTCAAAAACAATAATTCATGTAGAAGCAAAATCTTAGCATGGTGTTCACAGGTGCTTGTTATGGTGCTCTTAGAGGAAGAACACATAGTATTTGCAAAGCTGTATAGTCCACCTTGTCTCATGGCTCAATAGCACGGTCGGATGGGAATCCTTGCACACTCAAATAACTTCTAAAACACCTTTATTTCCCTCTTCCTCTCTGCCTGCTTACGTCTTTACAACCCTGCCCAGTGCTACCCCTAGCTGTTCAAGGGATTTTTCAGTCATCTCATTTCAGAAACTCTCTGCAGTGAGAAGCAAATGAGAGCAAGCTATGACACGAGTACTATGTGTGCAAAAGATGCATGATTAGTGTTAAAACAGACACGTTTGCCTTTTTTTTTTTTCTTTTTATATTTTAGCAAAGGGTCTCCAGGTTGTTCAGGGTCTCACTACTAGATTGGACTCATAGTGATCCTCCTATTTTCAGCCTCCCAAGGGCTGGGATTACACGTGCATGCCACCACATCTAGTCTCAATTGATGTCTCAGCACATCCCAGGGGCGGGGCCAGCACGGGCAGGCCCGGGGATCAAACCCCTGGCCCCTGCAGCTGCCTGCAGACACTTTAATCTGCTGAGCTATTTGGCCGGCCCTTCATTTGCTTTTTTAAAGTCTATTTGTCCTGTGACTTCAAGTGAATTGAACTGTTATATCGATATCTCCCTCAACAGCTTCATACCACTCCATAACGAATTAAATGGCTCCTTTAAAAAATGTATAAATATAATGAGTAACATACTTTTTCAAATGTTGGGATAAGAAGGACTCAAAGACTCTTCTGTCTAGGACTTCATTTCAAGATCTCCAAACTCAGAATTTTTGAAAGAAAAGCAGTGTACAAGGAAAAAAAATAGTTAAAGGGCTTTGTTTTGTTTTTCCAAATATAATTACCAGTTGTGGGTAGAAAAAAAGCTACATCTTTCAGAAAGGGAAGGCAGGCCCCTGAATTTCCTTACTCCTGCTTAGTACTCTGACATCACGAACATACAAGCAAAGTCCCAAGTATTTTTAAAGATACCACACAACAGAAGAAAGAACGTTCCACCCAAGTCCCCAACATTCTTGGACTCTGCCATTTCCCCCATTTCCACTTTCTGTCTCTCTTCCACGAACATCTCTGTACGGTGTTTACATGTCGTACCCTCGGTGCCCTTCCTTTCATTTCCTTTCACATAAGCTTGGTTCTTCCAAACTTCCCAAACTTTGGAAAAAGAAGCAACAACAAAAACAAAATCTTTGAACCTGACTATGAAAAAGACAAGAAATCACTTGAACTTTTTGAAAATGACAGACACAGATGGATAGAAATTAAAGTACTAATTAATAAATGAAAGCAGTTACTTTCAAGAAAATAACCCACACGGTCTAACTATAAATAGCCACACTCATTATATAGAAAGCCCAATTTTTAGTAATGGCATATATTTCATATTTGAAAAGGAAGTTAAAATTAATGCTAGATGTATGGAACCAATCTTTCTATTTGATCGAGCTGGAAATAAAGAACTGTCAGATTCTATAAAATCACTGATCAATGGGAGTCAAGTTTATCATATCATTGTCACTTGCATTATAAAAAGTAATGTCAAAAAAAAAAGTAATGTCACTGTGAAGACTGTAAGCTAGACTTATAGAACATCTACTATTAAGTTCTCTTCCCTTTTTTATTTATTTTTTTATTTTGTTTTTTGAGATAGGGCCTCACTGTGCAGTTCAGGATGGGCTTGAACTCACTGTGTAGCCCACGCTAGCCTCAAACTCACAACAATCCTCCTGCCTCAGCCTCCTAAGTACTGGGATTATAGTCATGCACCACCATACCTGGCTGCTTTTCTATTTTTGCAGTTGTAAATGCTATTTTTCATTTATGAAAAGAAGATAATGTTAATCATCTTAAGAAGTACATGAGGACAAATGAGATGAATTTATATGCCAAGTTAAACTACATAAATTCTTTACATGTTGTAAAGTGACAACTATATTAAAAGAAAACTAAAGTAATTTTATTTCTTTTCTTAGAGGAAGCCTGAGGCTTTATAACAGTGAGCTCTAGCCATCATTTCTAGGTGATGGGCACAAAATATCATTGGTAGAGAAAAAGTCTTTATATAATCTACATTCTCTAAGTGAAGAATTCCTTTGGGATAGTAAGTGTACTCTTTCATACTGTGGAACCATGCATGCGATTTGTTTTGTTAATTAGGAAAAAAAAGATAAGAGACCTGATTTTATGTTTTGTGTCACCAGAGAAGAACATAAATTTACAATTAATGCTATATACTGACTAGGGACACAGGCCCAAGGTAAGTAGACACCCTAGCAAAGAATAAACACACTGGCTGACGAGTTCTGCATTCTGTCACTGAGATTCCCATTCAGTTCTTTTTAATCAGAAATCCTGTTGGGCTTAGTCCGTATTACAAATGTATTATAAGTATGAGTGTTTTGTTCCACTTCTCTACTAACACAATTTTTTATTACATGTGCTGTAGGCATCAATAATCCAGTTACCAAAATGTCCTTTATTTATATGTTATGAAAAAAACTAACTTGCCAGGTATTGAGATTTATTTTTTTGGAAACAGATTATCTCTCCATGAATTTGTCTCCAATTTATTCATTTTCTCTCTTTCCTCTGATATTTTTATTCTCTGCTTGACATGTCTTAAGATGCACTGACTGAAATTAGGCTTAGTATTCAGGACGAAAGTGTATCATTATTTGATACACCATCAACTTAATATTTCCATATTATTTGCTCCCTCTTTTAATGCACCCGAGAGTCCTATTTTCCTTCCAAATAACTGCCTCTATGTGATGGGGAGAGACTCCATTGAGCTAACCATGATGACTCTTAATTCATTTAAACAGCACACACTGTTTTAATCATATCCAGGTTATTGTTGTTGAACATATATCACATCTTTCCATGAACTGAACTGTTCTTTTGCTAACTTAGCTTTTCTTTTATGTGAAATGTTCTCGGTCAGGCAAGCAATACAGTATTTAAAGATACAGAGACAAAAAGTAAAGCTAGCTTAGTGGCAAAGATGTTTCAAATATAATATTAATCATCTCTGCAAACACGAGAATTACATTAAAAGATTTTCATGCAATAGTGAATATTGAAATATTTAACACTTAGGAAAGAGATTTATGTGCCTACCTTGTTTTTCATAAATGTCTTTTCCACTCTGCTAATTAACCAAAGTTATCTGTGTTCAGACAAATTTCGTCTCCATCACAGACTATGCATTTTATCTGCATTACTTTTCCCGAAGTTTAACTGAAGTGTTCAATGCTACCCACTAATCATCCTTGAGGTAACAAAATGCAATATTTTGAATACAAAAGTCTGAGATGAAAAGACAGAACTGTTGGGCTCTCATTCAGATGTTCTCCCAATGCACATTGCATTCCTGACAAGTACTGCTTGCTTGCTTTCCTTGCCTTAGTTAACAGTCAGAGAATGGATCAATTAACTTAAAGAACTTTAAAAAACGTCACAATTTTGTAGCTCTGAGATAGCTCGGTAGTCTAAGTGCCTGCTTGGCAAGCACAAGGACTGAGTTTGATGCCCCATAAAGCATGGCATGCTGGTGGCCATTGAAACTGGGCGTGGTGGCGCACACCTGTAATCCCGGAGCTGGGAAGTTGAGCTAGGAGGATCAGTACGAGTCCGAGCTGCGTAGTGAGACCCTGTGTCAAATAAATAAATAAATTAATTAATTAATTAATTAATTAAAAAAATACAATTTTTAAAAAAATGTGATTCTGGTTTCCCCCAGACTGCATTTCAGTATCTTTATCCTAAATTATGACTGGAGAGAAAGCATCCCCATACCATCCTTCTACATGTGAAAGTTATGGGTGAACTTCACTGATACAACATTTCAGGTTCTTCCTAACCAATCTCCAGTTAAAAACATATTCTTAACTGCAAAATTAAAAGCAGATATTTTCCCAATGTTTTAGACTGTACTTTTCATGATTCCAAAGCCTGATCTTTCAAATTTAGTCAAGATTTGTCTGGAGAGAGATATCACTTTGTCAACTACAGTTTGAAGTCACCTTAGTTTTGCCTTGAGGTAATACCTGTCACCCACTTTCAAATGAAATGTTCTCAGGACATAGCAAATGTGTATGTTACTTTAGTAAAAATGAAACATAATTAGTGAAATAAACATATCACAGATATATAATTAAATGGTTGCATATAGTATATTAAGTATGAGTTTATATTACATACCTTTTTTAATACTTTTGAATTCTCTTTCAGTGCCCTCCCTATTTCATATTAAATTATTTATTAGTTGAAAACATTGGTGATTCACTTTCATTTATAGAGATAAAATGTAAAACACTTTGGATATATGTGTTGAAATATGAAAAACATACTACAGTTACCTTATAAATACTACTGACTCATGCATTTATTTTATTCTATAGCTACCTATGGAGTATTCATTCATTACATGCCAAACACTTTTATGAGCAAAAGTAAACACAACAGAAAAAGTCTCTTACTCACAGAGCTTACAAATAGATGAGAAAAATACATATTTATTCAATTCTGTGCCCTAGCAGAAATGGCCACTGTCCATAGTTTATGGACAACATAGTACAATCTAAGTAATCTGTCAGATGGAGATAAGTGATACAGAAAACCAAAATCACTGATGTATAATAGAAAGTAAGTATATCTAAGATGTTACTTTTCTAACTAGGATAGCTAGTGAGGGAAGGAAGAGACCTTACATAAGTGAAGGAACAAGGGTATGTTGATATCTTTGGGAAGAATATTCAAGTCCCTGAAGCTGGTTTGAAATTTGCACCTAAGAACCATGCCAGGCACCAGCATGGCTGGCACAGGGTGCTGAGGAGGCAAGAGTAGAGGCGAGCAAGGCCACCATAGAGGTAGTAAGAACAGGAGGGGAGGTTCATGTGGCCACAATAAAAAATTTGCTTTACTCCAATGAGACTGGAAGTTCCTGAAGAGCTTCGAGGGGAGAGGTATCATGTTGCCACTTACTTTTCATGAGCTTATGCTGGTTTCTGGGTTTAGAATATTACTTTAGAGGGCAAAGCAAAGGGAAGCAGGACAGAGGTAAATTATGAATCCTTAGAACAATCTAGGTAGGAAATAAAGGGTGCAAGGACTGGTAGGGTAGGTGATTAAGTAGTACTAGAAAATGGTGAGCAGTGAGTCATATGCAGGGTATAACCCGAGGGAGTGTGCATAGGTCTTGGTGTAGATTAATTGTAGGCCTAGAAAGAATGGGGCATGATGGTTGAAGATGACCACATAGTGTTTAGCCTAGGCAAGGAGGAGAAAGGGGCCATTTTTAGCTAAGGTGTAAAAGATTCAGACTTGGTGGGAAGAAGGCCAAGGAAATAGCTCAGTAGAATCAGCTCCTGTCTGGCAAGTACAAAGTGCTGAGTTCAATCCCCAGCACCGAAAAAAAAAAAAAAAAAAAAAAAAAAAAGACACTCAAATTTGGTGGGAAGAATAGAAAAGTCTGAATTTCAGTTTTTAACCTCATAAATTAATAAGAGTTATTCATTACTCAAGTAAGGGAATCAAGTAAACAAACATAAAGGTATGGATGTCACAAGAGTAGGCCAGGATAGAGACATGTTAAGACTTAGCAGTTTTGAATTGAAAGATACACCCATGCACTGCACTGGGTGGTGTCACCTAGGCAGTGACTACAGATAAACAAGTGAAGGCTAAGAACTAGAACTAGGAATAGTTCCATGTTCAGAGGACAAGAAGAGGAGGATGACTTGGAAAATAACTGGTGATGAGGGAATGATCAAGGAGAGGGTGCTACTTGAAAACCCGGGCAGAAAGTGTTTCAACAGCACAGAGCTGACTAACAACATTAAATGCACAGGCCATGTAAGAAGAAGGCTGAGAACTAGCCACTGGATTTAGGTACGTGGAGTCATTGATAGTACTGACAAGCATTGTTTTGGAAGAAAAACATGTGAATAAACACTTTGTTGGAATAGGATCAAGAGAAAGTATTGGGAAAGAAGCGACTACAGAATGACTACAGATAACTTATTTTAGTATTCCTAGAAAGGAATGGCATTTAGCGGACCAGAAAATAGGAGATTTTAAAATGACAGATGTGTGACAGGATATTTATTTTGTGGTAGACTATTCCCACAGAGAAGTAACAGATGATGGTACAAGAGAAAGAAAAAAATTGCCAGAAGAATGTCATACATACAAGAGAGGTGATATCATCCATTGAAGAATCCTGGAGTTACGCTTTGGAAGGGCAGGTGTAGTTGTCCTCAAGAAACCAGTCCAGAAGGAGAATGTGAAGATAATGGTCATAAAAATATGAATGACTGAACTCAGTGATTTCCAGGTAGCAAAAGCATCTTGTTGGAGTTAACTTTAAAGCAGAATTACTGGTGTGATTGTGAATTTTCCTCCAGATGCATTGAGGTGGGCAGGTGCACAATAGGTAGTTATTAGCAACATCTAGGTTAGCAGTTTTTAGGATCACTTGAAGGCTTCCAAAGTAGACTGCTGGACTTCACTCTTACAGAGTTTGTGATACAAGAGCTTCAGGACTAAGCCCCAAAATTTGAGGCTCGGGTACTGTACTTGTTGGTCTAGTGACCACATTTTGAAAACCACAGGTTTGGGATGTTATCATGGTACAGTGGAATACAGAACATGCTTGATGTGAGAAACACCAAGAAATGCAGAGAGGCAGGGTCATTAGAGAATTCTTCCATCCAACTACTAAAGGAATGCTCATTCCACTCGGGATTTTATTTAACCAACAATTAAATTCAATATTGAGTCTGATGTAGTCTCACATAAAATCAAAAAATAAAAAAACAAAAGAATCAAAGTAATGCCTTCATTTCTGTGAGACTCATGTTTTAGAAGTTTGTCTGTCCCAAGGGAAGATGTAGTCCATTTATGGGCTTCTTTATTCCATTGTAAAACAGGATTCTTGATAAACTTTATCCAGAGTAAAGATTATATATTAGTGAAAAATGGCACGCATGTCCAGGATCCTATTAAATAAAATTTTAACTAACCATTTCATAAAGTGAATATAGCCTAAATTACTCTTTAGTAAATGTATATTTTATATATGTATTAACATTTTATACTTAAAGTAGATGAGAGGAAAAGTATTATACAGAGCAAGCCTCTGTGGTGGCACTACCAACATTCAGGTAAAAAGCCTTGACTCTAACTTCATTACTGACTGATAAAGCCTACACATCCTTAGTATTAAACATAGCTCCTCACTCCATGAAACTCAACCATACTTGGAACCTTTGAGAATCTGATAGCAACTATGATCTCTTTCCCTGTATGGGTGCTGTGGTTGGAATATAGTTCATGTGTTAGAAACTTGATCCCCAAATGCTAGAGGTATCTGAACCCATCGGGAAGCAACTGGGTCAGATGAGGTCACCAAGCTGAGCAACCCCATCGTGGGATTGGAGGCTTTCTGAGGAGAGAGACACAGAAGCTTGCATGTGCTCGTCCTCCTGCCATGCCATACCTTCTGCCAAGTTATGACACAGTAAGAACACCCATCACCAGACACCGTTCTACCACCTTGGACTTCCCAAACTCTAGAACTACTAAAAATAAACTTCTTTTCTTTATAAATCACCAAGTATTTTGCTATGTAAACATTAAACAAAGACAAGGGATACAAATGCTCAGACACAATGTTATTCAGACAATCTCAGAGAGCTTGAGAAATGTGTGAAGTATATATGTGCTAAGTCTTCTCAATCTAACAGGAAAATAAATTATGGAAAAACACATTTTATCTTTCCTTAACCATATCACATATCATCCTTTTTTATGAAGAGTAAACTTCTTTTTAAAGAAAAGTCAAATAACTTTTCTAATATCTCTTCGGTAATCAAAATAAGTCTATAAAAACTGGACTCAGCATGGATGTTGGGCACTGTGAAACCTTCAACAAGAGATAAGGTTATGGTTTTAGTCCTCCTGAGTTTTATAATATGAAAGGAAATATAAGACAAACACACATGAAATTTACTTAAAAATATATAGGTTTGGGTAAGGATTTCAGATGGCAAAAGGAAAGATGTCATAAGACTGATAATAAACCTTTTGTCAAAATAAGAACTAAAATATTAAAAGCAACTGAGGCAATTCTCCTTCGGGTCAAAATCATAAAAAAAAAAGGCTTTTTGAAAGAATGAGCCTCCAGTTAGGCCTTGTAGAAGGAGGTAAAACAAACGAAATCAACCTGTAGAATGTATTTCTGATAGACAAGAATGGCAGGCTACCTGTGGCTACAAAACTTGACATGTTTGGCAAGTTCTCCATCAAAACACATTGTACCTGTGGTTAGGCAGTGAAACGGGCCAAACAATGTGAAAGATCTCAGCGAGCCAATGCGCGTATCAAATTAATGCAGAGCTAACACTAAAAGCCTCCCCCAGCAAGGCTGCTTTCCAGTTTCACTCTTAGAGAATATTCAACTACCAGGCTTGTTTAAAAAAAAAACAAAAAACACAAAAACAAACACTACTGGTAGTACTGTTCTCATTGATCTCCTCTGTAAGCACTCTACAGTTTCCAAAGCTGTGTCACGGGTATGGCCTCATATTTTTTTGTTTGTAAAATTTGTATTGACATTTTTAATGTTTTTGTTCTGGCAGTTCAGAGGATTGAACCCAGGGAACACTGTGCTACATTCCTACTCTTTTTATGTATTTGCTTATCTTAAGTTTGAGACCATATCGAAATGCACTGCCTGGACTTGTAAGCCGTCAGTAGCTGGAACTGTAGACACACACCATACGCCTGTCTAGTACGGAATTTCATTAAGAAACCTCCACTAGATAAATAGAATAAATAAAATGGATACAATTATTTGATCTATGTAAAATCTTGCATGATTTTTAAAAAACATATTAAGAAATCACAGATTGATGAACTTAGCACGCAAAGAATATATCCTTGCTGTTGTTCCCCCAGTATAACCCACGCTAAATTGTTTCATGAGTCAGAAGCAAAAGGATGAGAATTTGCCTCAGGAGAATTAAAAATGCTTTAAAAACTATCATCTCCTTCTGAATTTTATAAAGTGCTAAAACAAATACATTTTGCTCTTGTTCTGTTTTCAAATTTTCCAAATTGATAATGCTGTCAAAATTAGAAATAAATAAGATATTTAACCAACATGTTTTCTGATAACCTTGAATACAGTAACTTGAACACAATTTAATATTTCTCATCACTTGTAAGTGGGGAGGTCTTTGGAGCATCGGTGATGGGGCGCAGCAGGGAGGTGGGTGACTGAGCCGAGCCTGAAGCACCTGCTGTGCTCAAGGATGAGGGCCAGCACTGAAAAACAGATCCTCTTAACTAGTGGTTTTGGCAAGTTCGGTCCGAATTATCAGGTTTCCAAGCAAAATTAAAAATTATGTATTTTAATGACTTTAATCATCTACTTCACCTCCTAGACCTGGCATTGCTTGCAAGACCTACAACTTTATTCTATGCCTTTAGAATATGCATTTATTTAAAAACTTAAGTTCTCCCTGTCTGGCAACTAGATATGAAGATCTGACATACTGAGAAAAACTGTCTTCTCCAAGTACTCAAAATAGTCTATTACTCAGAACATTTACAACTTTATAGAATAAGCTTAGCAGAGCCTAGAATAATGGACACCCCTCCCCAATACACACACACACACACACACACACACACACACACACACTGCCAGCCCCTCAAGGTTTAGAAAATCTGAAGTCACTTCTAAAGGCAAAGTACAACTAAATTTTGTTTCAGTCTTAGGAGAAGTTAATTTGGCACTGATTATTAGAAAATTAATCAGCTGTACATATAAAACACAAACACTTTTAGAAAGCAATCTTTTAATACTCTTTCTGAGACTCCTGCAATTCTATTCATAAACTTAATTATTAACATCCAAACCTCCTGTCTGCAACTATCTGCTACAAAAGAGCTGAAAAAAATGAGTGAATTATTCAACAAAATCACTACATTTTCTCTTTGCCATGAAAAACAGTACTTGGTAGCCTGGGAATAAAGAATCTGGAGAGAAACCCTAAATAAATCTGGAATCAAGGATAAAAATGCACAGAATATCAAATTCCACCCAAAAGTGATCATAATCTCCAAACCACGTATAAAGTTTTACAAACTGGATCAAGGCAGAAGAGGAATAAAGCAAACAAAGTTTTTTTTTTTTTTAATACATAGTGAAAAAGAAAACGCATTATGGATAATCATGAGCTACCAGGAAAAAAAAAATAACAAGATTTAAAATTGCTGTAATAAGGCAGTGGTTAAGAACACAACTACATTATGCTAATTATCATAGTTATGCCATTAGGCAATGTAAATTACTACACTTATTAAAGGGACAAAAATGACTCTGACTTAGCAGATATAGATAAGTTATAGTAAGTTTATAGGCTGAGACTAAAATGATGCCTCTTTTGCAATAAAAATAATGGTTTTAAATAGAAAATGATAAATAACGAGCGAGTAAGCAAGTGTATAATAATTAGTTTAAATTTTATAGAGGCCAGGACCTCAGCTTTATTATCGGTAGTGTATCACACTCGCTTCAGCTTGGCACAACTCCAGCCATTTTTATTTAAAGTAAATATCTGGTGTGTCATTGTTTGTTCTCCCCATAGCACAGTCTTCGTTTATTTTGGGGGTGCTTTTTTTGTTTTTGTTTTTGTTTTCTGTCTTCTGCATCAAGGAGAAAATATTCAAAATGGCCTTTAAGATCTTTTGATCCAATTGATTTTTTTTTTAATTTTTTTATTTATTTATGTGTGTGTATGTGGCCAGCTCAGCCCACCAGGGGGCGGGGCTGGCT
>NDGM011184950.1:0-10733 GCA_002564305.1 Octomys mimax | reverse complement strand
AGAAAGAAAGAAAGAAAGAAAGAAAGAAAGAAAGAAAGAAAGAGAGAAAGAAAGAGAGAAAGAGAGAGAAAAAGAGAGAGAGAGAGAAAGAAAACAAGCAAGCAAGCTAGCACAAAGCATGTGAATAGGAAACAAACTTCCATGAACAACCTAGATGTACAACAAAAGACCAGCTAAGCGAGCAGAAGACAGATATGACCACACAGAACACTGCCAAAGATTATTGCAGATGACCATCTATTGATGTGAGGAGTATTTCTCTACATTGTGGAAACATAAGTGTTGTCTTATGGCTTATGGGTTTCAAATGTTTTACACCTTTTACATGTGGCGCATATTGTTTTCAATTAAAACATAAACTTCATCCAAATTTTAAAAGATTTAAAACTGATCTGACTTAAATCAAAGAATTCAGCATAAATGAAGGAGAAAATGTCATTCCTGGTCTTATGAAAATATAGCCTAATGCCAGCCAGAGAGCTTAGCAAACTAAAGTGCCTGCTCAGATAGGCGCAGGGACCAGAGTTCAATCCCCAGTGTGCCGTGCTGGCTCCACTGCTTGGGCGCGCTGACACTGTGACTGAGACTGGGCGTGGTGGCATTCACCTGTAATACCAGTGCTTGGAGGCTGAAAACAGTAGGCTCACTATAAATCCAATCTGTGTAGTGAGACCCTGTAGACCTTGTGCTAAATACAAAAAAAAAAAAAAATACTATAGCCTAAGTCACTGAAATACTTTATTTCACCCTCTAATGCAGTACAATAAAAAACAAACTCATCAGAATAACGATCAGTCACATGGAAAATAATCCCCCAAGGTCAGCTCTCCTACACCATTATTTTTTTGTGCTACAACCAATTTGGTGGCTTTGAACAATGTGGATTTATTCTGGTGCAGTTCTGGAGGCTGAAGTCCATGATTAGACTCACAAGGCCAAAGTCAAGATGCCAACAATGCTCCATCCACTTGGGTGCGGGGAGTCTGTGTTCTTGCCTTTTGAGTCCCTAAAGAGTACTTGCATTCTTGGGATCACATCACACCAGCAGGGGACCCTACTGTCACATCACTGACTGCCCTCTGATCTCTGGCCTTTAAAAGCATCTCTGAGTGAATAGTACAGAATAATCTCCCATGTCACACAAACTGAAATGTAAATGCATCTGCACACTTCCTTTTTCCATAAAGGTAAGATGTACAGGTCTGGGGGTAGCACCTGGACAGCAAGGAATGTGGCAGCTTCATATAGCGCAGGACCCCAACAGCCACAGAAGCCATGCACAGCATACACAATTCTCATAGCCACAACTGGTCCTGCTCTTTTTTGTTGTTGTTATTTTACAATGGTGACAAACCCTAATTTTCTTTGAAAATTACTGAGTCGGATCAATTAGTTTCTCAGAGGAAAGGGAATACTCATTCTTAAAATTCTTGCTTTCTTTCCAAGTCCCCAACCAGTGTCGCACAGCTGAGAACTCATATGTCTTTAAAAACAATTATGGAACATCTGCCATACCTTAGATCCAGATGTGATCACTGGCTCTTGCTTTACAAATGCAAATGACTCCTTTGACACTCTGATTGCCTCTCTTCCCCAAGAAGACAGAGAAAGGAATGAACCACCTCCTCACCACATGGACACAGAGGCCGCCCAACCACCCATGCTGAGTCAAAAGACTCCAGAAAAGGAGTCCTGAAGGAGGAAGGGATGCTGACTCCAACTCTATAGTCAAAACACAAAATGTAAAAGGGCCACGATTTGGGGTCTGAGAGTTCATAGTGCCAGTGTTCTCCTGTCTCTCTTCTCAAGGGTTCATCGCCTCCAGCACAGCATATCTAGGTACCAGTCATCATCAGTCCTTGGAGCAGTCTGCTGAGTGGGTTACAGAATACACACATGCTAGAACATATGGCCATTATATATGCAGTATATAATGAGCTCTATCTTGGATAGGGAAGGAAGAGGAAGAAGGAAGGGAGGGAGGGAGGAGACAATGGAAAGCCTCCTTTATCCTCACCTCTGGGCTGTTGAGCATGTTGCTGAAAAGAAACATACATCTGGGAAGATTTATGTCACAGTGAAATCACTGTCATTTCCATGAGCAGGCCCTCTGTGTCTCTCAGAAGAGTTTTCTCCTGCTCCACAAATGACCACCGCTTTCCTCTGACCTTCGCATTGCTCCACCCCTGGCTCCTGGCCTGCTGGGTATCTTCAGTGTGTTGTACCCATCCTGTCAAGGTCCTTCCTCCTCCCAGGCCCTGGGAACCAATTCCTCAACCTCCAAGCCTAAGGATGGTGACAAGTCTGAAATGGAAGAACTCGCCACTGCCTCACTCTTCTTGTCGTGCTGCTGCCAGCTCAGCCCACATCAGTTATCCCTCTAGAACACGCTTCTGGGGTGACAGCAGCCACCGCTTAGTGGGGGGACTCTATCTTTGCCTTGGCCCCCTGGGTTTTCTTTTTCATAGGTGGTCCATCAATATGTGTTACCCTTGGTGTGCCTCAGGGCCTGGCATGTCATAGATGCTCAGTCATGTGCACTGACCAATGTACTCATTTCTCCACGTTTACCTGCAGACATCTAATGACATTCTAAAGTTTCACTCCAGCTCTTGTATTATACATACAGAATTGCTTAAACAAATGACTTTGGATGACCTTGGGCAAAAAGCAATATAATTTACTTCCAAATCCTAGAGGTATTCAAAGCCTATCCTTCATTTTGACAGCCACAAGGCCCAACAAGTTGATGAATATGATGATATGTACAAAGATATTCAAAGGCTACATTTCCATTGGTCTCATGATCATAAGAAATAAGTCTGACATAGCAGACCCAAGGTAGTATGTAATAAAAAGCATTATAAGTATCTGACTCTAATAGTATCTGACTACTAGAGTTATTTTTGAACTCTGTCATTGGCCAACAACTGGGCATATAGTGTCCAAATTTCTTCTCCATAAGAAAAACATTGCATCCTTAAGCCTGTCATCTAAACATGCTTGGCGAAATACATTGCCTAGGGCAGCCCACAGCAGGCAAAAGCTCTGGCACTGCCTTGCTGGATCCCTAAGCAACTTAGGTTGCATCCAGCACTGCAGATTCAGGAGAGCCTGGCCATTTTCAGGACTGTAAATCTTCCAGAGCACTGCAAGATGCCTTCTTCCAGGGGTTTTCTGGGAGGGGCATGGAACCACCCAAAAGAGGCGAATTCACTACATGCTCTCCCCAGCCTAAGGGGATCCCAGTCCATTCCCAGTGGGTCCTGTGGGCCAGGAATTCTGGGAGATTGGGTGGAGCATGTAGGCTTCAGTGTCAGAGAGAGCTGGGGGTAGTCCTGGTTCCAGCAACAATGAATTGGTCCTCCACTAACTCCCTGGATTTTGTTTCCTTAACTGGAGTGAGGGCAGCATCAACTTGGGCTTCTTGTAGGTTTGAGATGAGACAATGGCCAGGAGTGACAGCATCATGGAGGAGTGGGGAGACATCTCATTGAGTCACAGTTGCTACTCACAGAGGCCCTGGCATGTTCAATGCTGTAGGGAGACTCTAAGTGTCCCTGGCCATGGTTCCAAAGCCCCTTCTGTGGGCACTTACTAGGGAAGAGAGGGCTTCTTGTGTTGTTACTGTAAGCCATACCAGCAGAGCCAGAGAAGGCCTCATGTGACCCTTTTGGTACAATCTGACTTTCTGAGGGGGTAAGATCTGACCTAGAGCATGAAGCTCTTAGGTGTCCTTGACCATTTCAGAAGTGGGGATAGGGAGACTGGGGCCAACTAATGGGCTGTTGATGGTGTGAAGGATGAGGACTTGGAGGAGGCCAGTTTTGGCCTCACCATGAAAAAAATCGTCTGTCAAGGGTAAGCAGAGAGAAAAGACAGTAGAAGATGAGCAGTCCATCTGTAGAGTTGTCACCTCACATGCACTGACTAGAACCTGTGGCCTGGAGCAAGAATACATGAGACCAAACATGTAAGCCTGAACTGAGCCACCACAGGACACACAGACACGGCAGGATTGCTGCATCTTCACCATTCTTCAGGCACCACCGTCATCCACTGCTGCAGCCAGGCAGGCACGTAATGCCCAAGAGAAAGCAATAAGCCAAGGTGGGCACATCAGCAGCTGTGCTGGAGTGCAGCTGAGCTCTAGCTGTGTCCCTCCACAAGTGGCTACAGAGGCCAACTGTGCAGTCCACACACAAGGAGCCACGGAACCAAGCAGACTCCTCAGCAGTGTACACCTCCCAAAAAGCTGCTCAGAAGACACTTTCAACAATTAACTGCAAGATTTCAAAGGGCTGATAGCACCATCACTGAAATCCAAACAACAATCCACAAGACCCCAATGCCTCAGCGTGCCACACAAAAACCCAAAGTGAGTGGCACTCAAGAAAAGTTGTGCTACCAAAAAAGATACTACTTCCTCCCAGTAACATCTAGCAGTCATTTTAAACCTCCCAGGAAGATGCATACAGATGAGGGTGGGAGCTGTCTCCCTCTTTTGTGTAGGAGCTAAAGACTTAGCAGCAACACTGACAAATAAATCCGTCACTGATGTCAAGGGTCATAAGTAAGGTCACATGCTGATGTGTAGATGTGCTTGACCTGGAATCACAGCCTGGCAATCATACAGGCTGAAATTAAAACCCCCAGATCACATACCAAAAACTAGCTGGTCTCCAAGAAGGAGATCAAATACCTGAAAGAGCATAACCTTCACGCCCTGACCATCACTTATTCAGTGGAAAGAGAAGATTCCAGGCAGGCCTGGTGACCCCCAGTCCTAATTCAGAAAGAATAGCAATTTGAGAGACACACACAATGTCTGAAGATGGGATTCTAATTTCCCAGTCCAAAATAAACACAAATGAACAGTCACTGAGAAGAGCCAGGGAGCCAGTCTTCTAAGTGTGGTTTGATCTACTTCTGAAGGAAAGTATGCACAGGCGGGGGCCCTGAGACAACACAGGCAGGTAGGGGGTCTAGGGCCAACTTGAATGGAGACCCTGCCCACCAGCCCCCACCTGCAACTGTTACCATCCTGCTGACTTTCTGTTGCTCAGAAAGCCAGCGGCCTCACAGAGGCTCTAATCTCACAGTGTGTATGTACAGGAGGGCCTGTCACTTGGTAATGTTCTCACAAAGAGCAGGAATGGACAGAACTCCACAAGATAACACTGGGTTCCCCCACACAAAGCTCATCTGTTCAAGCCAGGCTCCCTTCTGGAGCTCACAATCTGGCCACTCACAGATGATGTTGTCCAGACAGGCTGTGCTGTCACAGAGACACTGGACCCCTATTCAATGACCAGGAACAAAGATAGGTTCCTCTATCTCCCAGGACAAAGCTGGCATCAACTCTGACTGGAAAATTAAAAGGCAACATTTTCCAACACTAATCAAATCTCTTCCATGTAATGAGCGCCATGTCTGGGAGGGCAGCTGCAGTCATGTCTGCTTACCAAATAAAATCTTGAGACAGTGACAGAAGGACAGTGTGACAGCCACCCAGGATGAGTTCCGTTTCCAGGGTATTTTCACTTGCATGGCAGCCATCTGACTTGATGTTAACAAGAACTTCACAAGGCTGACACAGAGGGATGTGGGCCAGACTTCAGGGATCTGGGCTAGGGACCCTCATCCTATAGCCAGAAGATCCAAGGTCAACTGAACATCCACTCTGAATGACTTGGAGGTTTCTCTAACCTTCCAGAGACTCCGTCTGCCTCTTTACAGGCAGAGAGGATTGCTATCAGAAATAAACATGGCAATCAAAGCCCTTGTATGGTGCCCAGCACTCAGAAAGTGCCCCAAGGAGCATGGCCTTCCTTGCTGGGTCTGCTGCCATTGTCATGACCCTAGACTAGGCAGCTGGGCTGAGATCCCAGGAGACCCCAATGTAACAGACGACACAACCAGAAATAGAAGCCACCACTCCTGATCCCAGTCTATCACTTCTTTCACTCTGCCATGGAAACAGTGTCAAAACAGAGAAAAGAGAGAGCCTGATGAAAGGGTGGGGATCTTGTGTTAAATGTGTTTTGTGCTATGGAAAAGAAGGTGGGTGTGAGCTGAAACATGGGGCAAGGTTGAGAAGGAAAACAGCGCTTGGCCTTAAGTCTGTTTTCAACCGTGTGGTAAGTAAGTAGAGGCTCCAAGATGCTGGAGTCCTTTCTGCCCCATGATTACTAAGGGAGTTTCTGACATCTCCATTAAAGCAGGGCAATAGCAGGCAACAATAATCTGGTAGCATCTGCACATGGGACCCCTTCCTGGGAAGGCAGGACCCAACCCACAGTGTGATGTCTTATACTCTTAAAGCAACATCGCAGAGCTATCTTCAGAGAAAATCTACTTCCACATAAGTCTAAAGAATGCACACCCATTTATTCTTCAGATGCCCGAAAACTATTTCTGGAGATCTGGACACTCCAGGGATTTCCTGGAATATAATCAGAATACACCCAAAAGAAGAAAATGAGAAAATAAGACCTATAGTTAACTTGCGGCTCTCCCCATTTCCACTTTATAGCTCATGCCAAACCTGGGAGGTGAACTCCCTAGCTTTTAAAAATCATTATACACTCACCTGTATAACAGGTAAGGACTGAAGTCTCAGATGGCCAAGTAATGGGTTTTCCTTATTTAAAGATATTCAGTAAATTAGATTTTTTTTTTGATACCAACAATTAGGAATACATACTTCCTGTTTCTAAGCAATTTCAGGTTTAATTAGGATTCTGGAAGCCCCATTTGTCTTAAGGATTTGACAGCTTTGGCTTCCCCTTCTACACCCACACTTCTCCTTTTCTTACGCTCTTCCCATTTGTAGTATTTTACTCCATCTAAACGCCAGAAGGGAAGGGAAGAACCCTCTGTGCACACGAGCCCGCTCTTCTCTGGAACACGCCACTTTTGAAGCACCAGTGATAAAAGGTTATTTCCCCGTGACTGACAATTATCTCTAAGATAATTATTAAAGCATCTTATTAAAGTGCACGTGCTTGGGGGCTGGGGGGGGCGGCAACAGAACCCCCTGGAGGGCCAAGATGACATCACAGGAATGACGTCCAGGAGTGTGCCCTGTTTGTCCATTTAAATTAGTTTCATCATCCATAACAAGTGTTTAAGGAGCAGAAAAGCAGGCCCGATGCACAACGCATTGCGTCACGATGCATAATGATGAGGCCTGCTCCCCGCCACCCTGTCTCCCAAGACTTCAAAATCTCTTCGAGTAAGCGTTTTGTTCTAAAGGCTTTGACAAAAATGCCATTTAGGGACTTTCAAATTTACAGCAAGGCCATTTGTCATCATTTCCAGGGAGAGGGAAGAAGGTAAGAGGAACGTGGGGCTGCCTGATTCGCCACTAGCACACCTCCTGAGGTATGAGCTCAGGCCTTCTGGGGAGAAAGACGCTGCTTCGGCGCCCCGCAGGCTGCTGATTCCTCCCGTGCATTTCCCTTCGGGAATATAGCAGAGTCACGACAGCTTCTCTATCTGGGGCTTGCGCGTGAGGAGAACTGAAGGCTGAGAAATAAATTCCCAACTTTGTATATTTCCTCTCCTCCTGCACAGCCAGGGTTGAAGGTGGAGGGGTGCAAACTGTGTCCTTTATTCTAAATAGTGTTTTCCGATGATGGGAGAACATCTAAAATAGCTCTAAATAGACAGACCAACAAAAACATCAATGAACCCAAAGAGAAAAAAACATGGCCTTCAGAGTGAGGTGCAGTTTGGGTAAAGCGACCAACTCCTTACTTCTCAGGAAATAGATTTTTCTAGATTGAAGTGAGATTTAGGTCTGGATGGTGAAGAATACATTTCCTGTTCAAGTCTGATGCAAAACCAGGCCCAGAGCTCATCTCTCATCAGCCTATTCCGACTGCCCAGCAGGATCGGGTGTATGCCTGCTTACCCACCGTGACCCTGGTCTCCTCGCTCCAGATAAAGGAGCCGCAGGTTGGCGTAGGGAGCCAAGTACTCAAGACAGGGTAGAAGGGGTTAACCTTGATGATTGAATGATTAATGAAGTCCAAAAGGCAAACTCAAGTGACCAGAAAAATTCTCTTTCAGCTAATTTAACATTTCGTTGTAATTGAACACAGATAGCCTCAAACCACAGCCTGGCTGGCTGCACCCAGGGAGTGACACTTCCCACCGTGAGCAACTCTCCTGAATGAAGGGGCTCCAGCCCTGTCCCTGGAACCTCCCCGCAGACTGCACCTGAAAAGATGCACAGCCCCAGGAGGAAAAAGCGAGAGGAGGTGCTCAGGGTGGCACCCAGGTTTCTGTGGCAGCACAGTGTTCAGTAATCCATGAACTTAGGAGCACAGTGTGAATGCCCTATAATTAAAACTCTTTACAGGCTTGCCCCATAAAGCACTCATTTCAGTGGTCTTAGGAGCTCTCCATGGGCCATGATGTGGGGACAGCTCACGCGGCAGAGCACGTGCCTGCTGATGTGCACTGCTTCATGCCCTGGCACCTGACTTCTCTCCTAGCCCCATACTGTGCACACGCTTCCTGTGGCAGAAGTCGTCTAAGGCCCCAAAACAGGTCAGCGTGGGATCCAATGCTGTTGGAGTGATGTTGACTGTTAAAGGACACCTGAGACTGTCACTTCCCCCCTATCTGCCACTAAGAGTTCAACAGGCGGTTCCCAAAATCTCCAGCTGTCCCCGGTCCCCTGCTTCATCTCCAGCCATCCCTGGTTCCAGCACACAGAGAGGAGGATATCACCACAGGCAGTGGGTGAGGTGGCAATCTGTGCAGAACATGATCCATGTTGGGTCACATGCATATGGTCCTGTTGGACTTGACCAGCAAACTAAATGGCATTTGGGCAAGACAAGAGCCACCAAATGTGCATTAGGAGAAAATAAAAGCATTGTTTTAACACAGAGCTCCACAGCCACAAGAAGCAACAAGGAATGGAGAGGCCGTACGGAGGACCTCGGGTGAGGAGGCCGCACTGCCCACCCTGAGCTCCCTCCAGCTGGGACAGTGCCCAACTCAGCCTGAGTCCTGCAGCTGTGAGAACCGGTGCCCATTTCCCCTCGGAGGTCGAGCCCTTGGCTCCCACACTGCAAGTGGCCCAGCCTTGGCTCATTAAATCTGCATTGTTGTTCCAGTTTTGTCAAATCATCGGTTTTTACTTTTCACAACCTGAAGAAAAGTCAGGACATTTTCCATCATATTCTTCTAATTCTGTTGCAAAAATTTTGCTGAGATCTCTGATCTCAGACCCCACAGGGGTCTGAACTCTGCCCTCAGCCTTGCACACAAGCACCAGCCCCCAGCCCCGTCCATGTTGACTCCCACACTCCCTGGTCCACGGGACCCCTCCTCCAGGAAGCCTTCGGACTTGCAGTCGCACGCCCCCCCCCCACTATTGCTAAATCTCACGTCTCTTCTGAACCCTCAGCAGCTCAACATTTAATCTAACTAAATTAGATTGTGTCCTTGTTTAATTTATGACACCTTTGTTTTAAAAAGATCTCAGAACCTCATAGTCACTGATGTCAGGGATCCCAGTGAAATGGCCAAGTCAGAACTCATATTTAGCCAGGTGTGGTGGTACTCCCCTGTAACTCCAGCACTCAGGAGGCTGAGGCAGGATGATTACAGTGAGTTTGGGGCAACCTAGCCTATATAGTGCAAGATCAGCCTAAACTACATAGCAGGACCCTGATTCAAAAAACAAAAAAATTAGATTGATACTCATTTTGAATATTCCCAATGAGTACAAAACACAGTGAATGTATTAAGATTGATTCAGAAACACTACACTTCTAAGAAAGCCCATCGGCAAGTCTGAGTTAGTTTCATGAACAACCATCCACAATGTGATCTGTGGTCTTAGACAAGGCCACTGCCACTCTGTCACACAAGTGACAGGCTAGGGATGTGACGGGGGAGTGATGCCTTCCCATTACCACTATCTCCACTTCTGGAATACGATTCATTCAGTAATCACAAAGTGAACAACTTTTAAATAAAGTAATAGGAAGAAATATTTAACGTAAGTACACATAACTCTGTGTGTGTGTGTGTGTGTGTGTGTGTGTGTGTGTAAGAAATAAACTTCCTCTATATTCAGACCCTCCACATGGAACCCTTCCATGGGCAGCCTGGGACTCCCTGGCACCAAGCTGGCCCCGTGGACATCCGCTGGGTGCCCTCCCCTGCCTCACCCTTGGCAGCCCTGCCTGGAGCCATGGTCCGCTGTACCAGCTGAGGCTCTAGTCCACGGGACGTGGCTACTCCAGATGCAGTTTGTCTTCTGGCAGCAGGCTACAGCAAGGGTTCCCGTGGTTTAACCACTTGTTGGCACAGCTATGGGTGACCAACTCAACCCTCAGCCCTCTTCTTTTCTGAGGGCGAGCAGTAGAACAGAAGGTCCCAAACTTCTAATCCGGTCACCGGCCCCGTTTGGAAGTTATCGGGGATCCCAGCCACCAGTTACGTCATCAAAGTATAAAAGACATTCAGTCACCCTGGAAGCCACGGCGGAGCCAGGAGCAGACACTAAATATGTGCTCCTCCTTCTGTCACAGTGTCACAGTGTAAGGGTAGCTACAGCTGTGTCTTGATGTCCCCGAAGTTTCACATGACCATAGCTGGGGCTTTTCAGGGGTAGCTGGATCTGGGGTGTGTGATGCTGGGATCTGGGGTGTGTGGTGCTGGGACCTGGGGTGTGTGGTGCTGGGACCTGGGGTGTGTGGTGCTGG
>NDGM011184948.1:0-12601 GCA_002564305.1 Octomys mimax | reverse complement strand
GGCAAAGCAATTAATCTGTCTATCTTCTGGTGGCTATGTTTCTTCACAGTAAAGATGAAATCAACTCTGATTTATACATTTGCTCTTAGACAAAAGGCAATGAAGCAATCAACAATGGTTTTTAATAGTTGCTAAGGAACGTTTTTGCTTATCCATTGAGGGAAGAAATATTGCTTGTTTTCTGCAAAAAGGGTTTATGTCTGGTTGATTTGATTGCAAGGAACACAACTTCATTCAAAAGGGTCAAGAAAACTTGATGGGGTGTGAAAAGTAAGATGCTGTTAGTGCAAAGATACATTGGCATAATAATCAAGACAGTGACCTTAAATCTAAGAACTGAAACAGAACTCAATAATTATAGTTCTGAGGCTCTGGTGGGCAAATCATTATTTCATCCCTCTTAGGAGTCTTTATGTTTAATCTATGACTCATATCATGTGCCAGTTAATTGTCAACTTGACTGGATTAAGAGACTCCTGGAGAGGTGATTGGTTCATGGGTGCTGATGTTAACAGCAGAATGTGCTGTTAGAAGATGTGCCCAACTGGAGAGGTCACTGGGCACAGGCCTTTGGAGGACGCCTCCCCTTCGTGTGCTCTGCTTCGAAGTGAGCAGCTTGGCTTTGTCCCACATTCATACCATGATGGCCTCACTTTAGAGCCAGCTATCTATAGACTGAAACCTCTGGACGCATAAGCGAAATGAATTATCTGCTCCTTTAAGTTTTTTATGTGAGGCATTTTGTTCCAACAACAAGAAAGCTGATCATTACACAGTGGCTGGTAGTCTACCCTCCCTGCAGCCTGCACCCATCCCATTAGAGCCGTCGTCTACCTCAGGACATATTCCATTGCATTTTGTCCTGTTGCACCTTCTCAATGACAGTCTCTTTTTTCAAACCTGGTCTCAGATCTTGTCCATGAATCATCCTGCACTGTCAGGATGAAAGAAATCTGTCTCCACAGAAAAAAGATGAGGTAATTATTAGTCAGATGTTTGCTTGAGAGGTAAGAGACTAGAAAAAGTGCATTTTGTTGTCACTGTCAATCTTGGCTTTTTTCTGATTGATTTTGTAGTCTTACATGATCTTTTACTTAAGTTGGCAAATTACCTATAGGATAAACTCAAAATAGGTTAAGCTTTTGGTCCAAGTTTACAACTTTATATACATAATTTTATTGGGCCCATCCGTAAAACAGTCAAATGTTCCTTAGCTACCTCTTTCTGTTTCATGAAATGGCCTGTAGATGAGATAACTCCTGGAAAATCTCAGATGACAGTGTCTTAGAGTTTAGAAAGAGCTACAGGGTCTTCATATTACTGAGATGGGGATTTTCTGGGCTCCCAGCTGTGATTCACTTCTAATAGTACTGCCAAAACTCCATCCAAATAAACACATTGAAATCCACTTCCTGACAGCTCCTGAGAATGGCATCCAAAGACAAGTGATTCTCATGGGAAATGATATCAGTCCCAAATCTATTTTCTTTTTTTTTTTTTTTTGTATTTTAGTGAAGGGTCTACAGGGTGTTCAGAATCTGACTACTAGATCAGACTCATAGTGATTCTCTTGTTTACAGCCTCCCAAGTCCTGGGATTATAGGCATGTGCCACCACACCCAGTCTTAATCACAGTCTTAGTGTGCCCCAGGGGCGGGGCCAGCATGGCAGGCCCGGGGATTGAACCCCTGGCCCCTGCTCCTGCTCACAGGTGCTTTAATCCGCTGAGCTATTTGGCTGGCCCCCAAATCTCTTTTCTTGTTTTGCTAATTAATTCTACTCATGGCTATGTAATTTTGATGTGAGCCATAATTTGGGAAAAACTATACCAAAGGATTTTGAAATTTCTTAGTTCAAATGAATTAGCCATACATAATTAGAACATTAGGTAGTATTTTCCAGGTATATAAACTATACTTGAGTCTCAGTGATAGTTCCATGAAGATGAAGCTTAAATCTATCCAGTTCTTTAAATATTGGTAGCTTGGGCTAGTGGAAATGCATGCTGCTGAACTGCTAAATTGCAATTATGATAGTAATACCTCTAATTGAGTTAGAGCTGTGTCTTGTTTGAAATTCTTCCAGGGCCATGAAGGTGGCTTCTCTGAAAAGAAAAGGTTATGAATGGTTGGAGCTCTGGGATAAGGTTGCATATTCTTGCTAGCACTTTTGCCATCATTCTATGCACTGCAGGTTTTTGTATAGTCACTTACTCTATAAAGAAAATATTAATCAAGAATATTAATTAAAATATATATATATATATATATATATATTGTACCAAGATTAAATTCCACATAGAAAGCCTCTCTCTGTTTTTCAACCAGTAAACATTTTTTCTTCCATGTCAAAGGGTTTAAGATTTTGTAAGTTAAGGGCTGGTGAGATAGTTCAGTGGACTAAGCACCTGCTTAGAAAAGTGCAGGGACAGGGATTCAATTCAAAGCCCACACAAGGGAGGAAATTATAAAGATTAGAGCAAAATTTAACAGATTTAATACTAAGAAAACAACACAGAGGATTAATGAATCAAAGAGGTGACTTTTTATTTGGTACAGGGTCTCACTACATAGTTTAGACTCATAGTAATCCTCCAGTCTCAGTTTCTCTAGCACTGGGATTACAGGCATGTGCCACCATGCCTGATTTCAGAGGCTGGCACTGTGCACCATGCTGGGGATTGAGCCGGGTCCTTGTGTTTGCCAGGCAGGGTCTTAGACCACTGAGCTATCTCCCCAGCCCTAAAGAGGTGATTTTTTGAAATAATAAATAAAATTGATAAACCTTTAACTAACTTTATGGGATAAAAAGGAAAGAAAAGAATTTATTTATTGAGGAATCAAAGTGGTGAAGTCACTACAGATCCTGTGGAAATTCAGAAGATCATCAGTATCCACTTTGAAAATCTTTACTTTCATAGGATGGAAAATGCAGGAAAAAAATGGACAGATCCCTAGATATATATGAATTACAAAAGCTGAATCAAAAAGATAGAAATATTATGAATAACACAATATCAGTTAATAAAATTGAAAGTGTAATTAAAAATTTACCACAAAGAAGAGCACAGGTCCTGGGGTATTAACTGCTGAGTTATGCAAAAAATTTAGAGAACATTTAATGCCAGTGTTTCTCAAACTCTTTAATGAAATTGAAAGGGAAGCAATATTCCTTAACTCATTCCTGGAGGTAGCATTACCCTGATTCCTAAGCCAAAGTAAGACCCAACCAAAAAAGAACTACAGGCCAGTCTCCCTAATGAACATAGATGCAAAAGTACTCAATAAGATACTAGCAAACAGAATGCAGCAAATCATCAAAAAAGCAATACACCGTGACCAAGTGGGATTCAACCCCAGAATGCAGGGATGGTTCAACATATGTAAATCAATATATGTAATACACCATATTGACAGAGCCAAAGACAAAAGTCAGATGATCATCTCAATAGATACAGAAAAATCTTTTGATAAACTTCAAAACTCATTCATGATAAAAACCCTACAGAAAATCAGAATAGATGATTTTTACCTCAATCTGATAAAAGCCATCTATGACAAACATCCAACATCATATTAAATGGACAAAAGCTGGAAGCTTTCACTCTAAAATCACTAACAAGACAAAGATGTGCACTATCACCAGTCCAATTCAATATAATTCTGGAAACATTAGCCAGAGCAATTAGACAAGAGAGATAAATTAAAAGCATAAGGATAGGAAAAGAAGTAAAAGTACCATTGTTCACAGATGACGTGACAGTCTACATAGAAAAACCCAAAAGTTCTACCAAAAAACTTCTAGATTTAATAACCAGTCAGTAGCATAGCTGGATACAAAATCAACACTCAAAAATCAATAGCATTTCTGTACAACAAACTCACTGAGAAAAATTAGAAAAATCACACCCTTCACAAGAGCATGCAAAAAATGAAATACTTAAGGATCAACCTAACAAAGGAAGTAAAAGATCTATACAGTGAAAATTACAGTACTCTAAAAAGGAGATTAAAGAATATAAAAGAAAATGGAAAGACATCCTTTGCTCATGGATAGCAAGGACAAACATAGCGAAAATGACCATACTCTCAAAATTGTAATACAGATTTAATACAATACTGATCAAAGTACCATTAAGATACCTCACAGAACTAGAGAAAACACTACTAAAATTCATTTGGAACCAGATGAGACCTAGAATAGCAAAAGCAGTTCTGCACATGACAGAAGGCATTACAATCCCTGATATGAAACTACACTACAAAGTTACTGTGATAAATTCAGCATGGTACTGGAAAAAACAACAACAACATGAGGATTAATGGAATACATTAGAAGATGCACACACAACTCCAAACAAAACTAGGTACCTTATCTTTGACAAAGTGGCCAGACATGTTCATTGGAAAAAAGATAACCTCTTTAATAAGCAGTGCTGGAAACACTGGCTTTCTACACACTGAAGACTGAAATTATCCACATGTCTATCACCATGCACTAAACTAAAGTAAAAAATAGATCGAAGTTCTAAATATTAAAACAAAAGCACTAATTCTACTGGAAAATAATGTAGGTAGAAACCTTGAAGATAGAGGGTAGGCAGAAAGTTCATGAACAAAAATCAAACTGCTTGGGGAAGAATCAACTTCTGAAGAATTGATTCTACTTCAAAGAATCAACAACTGTGATCTCATCTTACTGAAAATATTTTGTGCATCAAAAGAAATCACCAAAAGAGTAAAAATAAACCCACAGATTGGGAAAAACCTTTACCTAATTGTCCCTCAGACCAAGGACTTTTATCTAGAACATGTAAAGAATTTTTTAAAAATCAGAACCTCTCAAAAATCAAAGACTCAATACAAAAATGTGCATCTGACATAAGTACACACTTCTCAGATGAAGAAATTCAAATACCAAATAAATATAGGAAAAAATTCAACATCACTGATCATTCAAGAGATGAAAATTAAAACAATATCCCACCCCCAAGAAGAATGGCTATCATCAAGAAATCAACTAACAACAAATACTGTAGAGGCTGCGAGAAAAAAAGAAACCCTTATCCAACGTTGGTGGGAGTGTAGACTGGTGTAATCACTGTTGAAATCAGTGTGGAGATTCTTCAAAAGACTAAGATTACTGGTCCCATTCAACACAGCTATTCCCTTTCTGGATATTCTCTCAGAAGAATTAAAAACATCACGTCTTTGTGATATATGTGCAACCCATGTTTACAGTAGCACAATTTGTAATAGTTATATCCCAAAAACAACATAAATACCTATCAACTGAGGAATGGAAAAAAGAAGATTAAGCTTGATACTTTTATAGGTGAATAGATGCAACTTGAGACCATATTCATTAGTAAAATAAATCAGACTCACATATGTAAACATTGTATTGTCTCCCTGGTGTGAGAAACCAGAAGAGTAAATATGGTCTGAAGTAGATAATAGATATTGTGAAATGTGGAGAAATTGTTAAAAATGGAAAAGGAACTAGGTGTGGAAGGCAAAAAGAAAAAAGGAAAAAGACAAAGAAACAGCTTAGGTATACTATTAATATCTCTTAATTCATAGAAAAGTTAAGTTTGTGCTTATATTAATTGGAGAAAATTTTATGTACATATCTTTTACTCTGAGTAACTAATTTAAAGATAATATGCAATGCATTTCCTATCATCTTTTTATGAAATTTTGTTTTACCTTTTTCCATAAAATAAAAATAAAAATGATACAAAAATTTAATTTCATCACCTCGAAGAACAGTTATTCCCTATACCATTTAAACATCCCAATTTAAAATAAATAAATAAATAAACATCCCAATTAGTAGGCTGTACGTACTTTTGTATGTATTCTCACACACATATACATGTATGTGCGTATGTAGGCTTACATAGTCCCAGAACACAGCATGAGCATCCAGGACCATTATTTACTCTCAGGACATAAATTCACCTACTTGGAATGAGAAACTGAAATGTTTTGGACAACAATAATCCAAAGGTTATCACATAGCTTTTCCTCACTGACAAAGGATTTGCAAATTCTTTTCTCAGGCACATTTGCACCTTCAAACCCTAGCCTAGTCTCTGCATAGCTCCAGATAGTTGTAGTGTATGGCACAAAATGAAGGAAGGTGGTAAGGGAGGGAGAGAGAGATAACAGAGAGAAAGTGAAATGAAGAGGGGAAAGAAAGAAGGAGGGAAGGAAAGAAGAAAAAAAAGAAGGAAGGAAAAAGTAATGGCCTGGTAGTGTGTAGTGGTACTAGAACTTCTCTTTTTAATCCACACGTTTCAAATGCTTTGTTTTATTTTGTGTATCTTCCTGACATTATCATTCCTAAGACTTAGTTCATTGTTCCTAAATTCAAAATTTAACCTCTGAACCTGCCCTTCTGGACCCACAGGCAAGGCTCTGCTAGTCAACATAACACACCTGCAGGTATTTTCAGTCATTCAGAGAGGCCCACCCAGCTCTGTCTCCCCAGCTAAATCTATTTGCATAAAGTCCTGGGGAAGGGGCACAGGTGTGTTCCGTCACCTCCTTCCTAGCTCTACTTCTTGATCTGGCTTCCTCAAAGTGGCACCTGCATTAAATCTCCTCCCTGGATTTTAGGGGACTCCTAACCCTGGTTCTAATCGCCCAAGATTCTGTGTTCTGGAACCCCTAGGTCAGGTTCACTCCTGGCTTGGAACCTAGCCTACCTAGTGCCAGTGTCCTCAGTGGCCTGAGAATGGATTTGCATGTCCTGATGCCTCTGTGAACCATTGGCAGTGTGCTACAAATGTTACGGGGTGTCCTCACCATCTTCCAAGCTGTAGTGATTACACCCTGGTTTCAGCTCCATCATTGGAAAAGCACAGACACAACATCAAGGCTAACTGGGATACTCTGAGAAACATGAAAATCCTGTGGGAAGTACTTTGTAAATTGTGAAGAATTATAATACAAAGACTAGCGATTTCACAGAGAATTCCCAAAGAAATACAGCAGTCAAGGGGGAAAAAGTCCAAAACGAGGCAACAACAAAAGCAAGTTAGCCCTGTGCTAACTATACTGCCTCCTTTTGCCAGTGCTTGTCACAGTGTGACATTGCTACTATGGCATTTGCTATGAGGTCGACTGTCTCTTGCTTAGTTATTTATCTCACCCCCAACAGAAAAATGAGCATGTTCTCCTGTTTTATGCTCACCACCATAGTTTGTCAAGAGACCAGAGGGAAGTTTATAAAGGAAAGGACACATACCACACAAAAAAGGGAGAGAATGCTGTAAATAATATGAAATGAATCCTGGAGAGAATCCAAGACCTGCCTGGGACTCACCATAATTCACAGCACAAAGTGCTATCCTGGCTCACAGATGTGCTTGGCGAGGGGAACTTGCAGCTGCCGTGAGCCACACTGTCTGTCACACTAAAATCTATCACATGGTCGCTGAGGTTTCCCAGTTTCTTACATGTTCTCAAAAAGAAAGCCCTACTAAGTGGGCTGGGGATTTTTTTTTTTTTTATGTTTTAACATCACAAGGTAGTTAAAGCTACTCTTCAGGAAGCCTCTGTAATATCTCAGACCTAATTTTAGGAAGAGAAGAAACTCAAGAGTCCATTATTTCAGAGAGAAAACCCACATCTGAAAGCATTCGGCTCCATCACTGCAGTTATTTCTAGGTTAAACCAAATAAAACCTTCAAAAGTGTGAGTAACTGCCCTGAAATTTCTTTCCCTGTCAGGAGCACTAATACTAAATTAGATTTAGGATTGCAGATGCAAGAAATCACTGTAGAAACTTCTCCTTCCTTTACTTTTTCCCCCCAAAATTCCTCATTGTAGGCATTTGGATTAGCAGTATCGTATCATTTCTATTACTTGGTCCTCAAATTAGTTAAACTATCAAAGTGTGTGGTCTTTAAAAGTAAGCATATAATTTCCATTGCCCACAGTTACCTTTCACAAGCGTAGATGCTACTGTGAGCAGAAAATACTCACCTGACTCATTATTTTTCTGGTGAAATGTTATGTTACTAGGTCTGTGCTATATATGATGACTTCAGTTCATGCCATGATTTATATGCAAACAGAGTGTTCTCTATCTGTAAGATGAGCAATACTTTGCTTTGTAGCATTTCCAGGGACTAAAGAATATGCATATGAACAACAACAACAAAAAAGCCACAGTAAAACTTTATGCATTCAGCAAGCCTTGAGATGGAGAGAGATGAAATACACAGGAGGTAGGGAGTTTGCCCAAGATCCTACAGTTGATAAGTGGCCAAGCAGAGATTCCAGTCCAGCTTTCTCACCCAAAACCCCAGTTTCCCTTGAATGCATCATGTGGTGCCATCCTTGGGGATCACTAAGGGGAGATCAGGCAGAGATGAACACATTTGACCCACCAATAAAGTTTATTCTACTGCATGCCTGGCCACAGAGATGAGCATTGCTAGAATGCAAGGACAAGAGGCATGCTGGCCAAAATGGGGGCAAAGTTGTGCAGGCCGGCACACAAGGAAGTCATTAGATTGATAAGTTTGGATAGTCTCCCAACAAGAGAGGTCAACAAGATACTCTTAAAGGATAGGCTCAAAGGTACGGGAGGATTAGGGGAGGAGTGTCCTGCTAACTGAAGTAAATGGTGCTTGGAGTTAGGAAGCCCAGGAACTATAGATGAGGCGGTGTGAATTAGCTGTAGGTGATTTAAAATGTTAAAAGATGAAAATTGAAATCTTTGACAGCTTTCAATTTCAGAATAGAAGGTTCATATTTATTCTTAGGCGGTGTAAACATCATTGAAAGAATTTCACTGAGTAGTTAATTAAAACTGGGCTTTAGAGTGAGCTGGAAGGTATGTGAATGTGTGTAATTGAATGGTGGGAAAGAACATGCACAGCTGTCACTCAAGTGAGAAACAGGGAATGGCAGACTGGCGCTGACAGGAGCTGGGAGAAAAGAGGCAAAAAAATTGGGCAGCTTTACATGAGCCACGCAAAGTGATCTGCTCATCAACCCGTTTTCTGATGAATAACATATTGTAAACACCACTAAATATCCATGTAAGCACCAAACTTAATGGGTCTATAACACCTCCAGCTAAAGCAGTATCTCCAGCAGCTGAGGGAGCACTCGGTCATGAAGCTGCCTGAATATATAGAAAATGCTGAGCATCTAGGCACCTGGGTCATCTGAGAATTTACCCCTAGATATGATCATTGCTCAGCTGCATAGGAGCCTCCTCTTTGTCTAAGAAGCAGCACTGATTCTCTCACTCAGCTATATGACCACACAGGGTCATGACTGAAAGAATTCTCTTCCAGGGTCACCTAAGAATATATGAGCCAAACCAACCACCTAAAGTAACGAAGGGAGGATTCACGGGGCAGAACACTAATGGGAAGAAAAAAATCAGAGAAGGGACAGTTTCATAACTGAGCTGCCACTGGTCTTCAGGGAAGAAGACCAGGCCATTGCCGCTCCCTCACACCAACATCCCCCTGCCCACAACAGTTTTCTTTTCACTTATTCCTTCATGCATCCAATAATCTCCCAAACATAAAGGGAACACTACTGTGGCAAGGTGCAGGGATCTGCTCCATGTCCAGAGAAGCTGTAAGTGATAGCTGCGAGTAGCAAAATTAAGGGAGCACTCCCCAAAAGAGAGTGGAGCTACCTGCCTCAAACAGAGACAGAACCTGTGACCTGTTCAGCAACCCAAACCAGCCCGGCACCGCGCATCACTCAGGAAGGATGGGGGCTGGACGTCAGCCTACGTGGGCTTTTCAACCACTGAATATGTACCCCAGGGAGAGAAAGAGAGAGGTGAAAAAAATGAAAACCCTACTTCTCCAAACAGCACATTTCTAGAGGGGGCTCCGCAGTGGTACAGTCTTTAGCAATGAAGTTGTTGGTTGAGACTGTAACATACCAACAGCAATTTTATCCCTAATGAAAAACATTAGCTTACATAATAAAGTTGAGGCAGAATTGTTCTGAGTGGTGTGAGTAGAAATGTTTTGCTGACTGCTGTTGAAATGGGTAACAGACTTTGCATATTATATCACCATTTCTTGTTGTATTTCACATGCAGTGTTTTTCTGCTCTTGACTTTGAGGTGTGAGGGGGAGGCTCTAATCATATGGCCTTGTGCAGATGCTCCATTTGCATTTCTATTAATCCAGGCCCTCCTGGAGATGCTCGAGCAGAGACACAGCATGCTTTGTGTTTGAACTTGTGAGAAGCCATACCACCGCTTAATAACTTAATACATATGTATAGCCTCCCTCAGCCAGCCCACTAGGAGGCAGAAGCAGGAGGAGGTGCCACCAGCTTGCAGGCTGCAGGGCTGCAAGGAAATGTGTTCTGACAGGAAGGAGCACCTTGCTCAGCAAAGAGTCCCTGTGCCTTAAACCCATCTAGCCACCCCACCTGCCTCTCTTGGGCAGCCTGTTTTCAAAGCTAAGATCCTAAATATTCCTTCTCAGTTGTCAGAATTAGCTGGATGGGGCTGACAGAGCCTTTGCAAATTTAACTTTATAATACAGTAGTGGCTGTCCTTTTGTTTCAGGCACAAATTAGGTAACACAGGACATTTGAATGCAGGTAATATAGGGAAGCAGGATGGTGTAGTGTTAACAGCATTGGCTTCAACTCCTTGAATCTGACACTTCTTGAACCCCAGTTCCACCCTTCCTACTGGTTGGGTGACCTTAGCCATTAACTTTTCTGAGCCTTGAATTTCTCATCCAACTAATAAGGATAGTATCTGCTTTTCAGGGTTGGCATAGAATTTTTTTAGTAGTATGTGTTGAGCACCTCTCATGGAATGAGTGTTTAATAAGTTGTAGCTATTATTAAGATGATGGTATCATTTGGTTGTGTTGTGCAACTTCCTGATTTTGCCAGTCAATTCATTCCGCGTTTGGTAAGGGTAAATGAGAGGGTAGGACAGGGAAGTGAATGCCAGCATTCAGGAGCCTTCAGCCTGCTACAGTGCCATGTGGACCACACTGATTCCAAGAAAACTCTTCTCTGACAGTCTTGTAAAGAAAGCATATGCCATTATTTTTACATAGGCATAGGTTTCCTTTTGCCTTTTAATTTTCTGATGGAAAATATCTAGGAAATTGGCAAACATGAATGAAAACCACTCAAAGTTCTCATGGGAAACTCTCTCTGTCCAGTGTCTCCATCACCACCACCACACGGCAGCTTCAGGATGCCAGTGTGCACTTTCTACTTTCACTTGCTTACCTTTCTCCACAATGACCAACCAACTAGGTGGTGGGCTTTTCACACAGCTCTGTGCCTGATCTTGGCCAGCCTCTGCTTTTTTATACAAACTCTAAGCTTTGGTCACTCACCTCTTTCAGTATCTGAGAAAATCTTTAAGCCATCCAATACTAATTAACCAATGACCTTCTTTCTCCCCTGAACACACAATCCAAAAGGAAATAAGAGAAGTTGAAAATAGTAAGTAATCCTACATTTAGGTCTAGTTTTATCTCAAAGTCTGAGATGTAGTGATTCTTTTCTAATTCCTGGTTTATTCTGATTTCCTAAAGGTCAATGCTTTTATGCTGATAAGAGTGAATACCCTTTGGGTAATATTCTCAAATTCTGTCAGTTTCTAGAAGCTTCTGTTTTTACTCTCTAGCATTACCTGGGCAGTGATTGTGCCTATATAACTTTTTTTTTAACTTGGCTTCAAGGATGTTAAAAGAAAAGCACAGTACTTTGGAAACTACATCCAACCCAAAAGTGAGCTCTTGAGTCAGACTCCCTGGATTCAAATTCCAGTTCTGCTGTTTATAGCTGCCTGAAGTCAAGCAAGTCACTTACTATCTCCACACCTTGGTGCCTTTATTCCTAAAATAAGGCGAATCACAGTTGCTGCCTTGGAGTTGTGGTACCCAATGAATGAACACAGGGGAAGCTCCTGGGGCAGCATCTAGCACATAGTCAGACTGCAATTAATATTTTCTATCATTATCACTTATTGGCTCACAGATATATGATTCACTGTTTTTCTCCCTATTTTTGAAGGATATTTTCTTGTCACTCTTTAGTGTATCACTTAATTTTTGTGATAATCTACAGCTACTTATTGTTTAAAATATTGATTCCAATTAGGCCACATATTGAGTTCTTAAACTTTTTTTCTTTATACTAAGGTAACAGTCAGACCTTCTCAAGTTTTTCTGAAATTCTAACTTCTCCCTATGACCTTTACAGCCCCATAGAAAGAATTACTGGCAGTCTCTATTCCAACAGGATGAGTCCTCATTTGTTGTTTTTTCAGTAATCGCATTTAGTAAACTCTGCTAAACAGAACACAGCATTAAACCTGTCAATTAATCAATCTCTCAATTTTAATACTTTGCCAGGAGAGTAGAGGGAAGGGACAGCTACATGCAATGAAAGCACCCAGGACAGGAACCAGCTGGCATAAAGATAGCAGAGGCTGTGACCAAAGCTGAACTGAACAGGGGTAGAAAAGGGGGAGCAAACGGGATGGCTGATGTTCAGAGTGAATAACCTACGGCAAGTGAATAACATTCTAGCACTGCCCAGCATTGTAGAGATTCTTTAAGGCATGCTTT
>NDGM011184944.1:0-26304 GCA_002564305.1 Octomys mimax | reverse complement strand
CACCTTGTCTTCCATGTTGTCTCCTTGAGGGCCTGGCCCTGTCTGACTGCCTATAATATTTCTTTTTCATTCAGCTGCCTACAACATTCCCCCCTCTGAAGAAGTAACCCGAACTGCCATGAGAGATCTTAGTTTTACAGATGGCATGTTAGAGTTGCAGAAGATTAAAAGGTTTCCCCATCATACAGCTACATAGCCCAAGAGTTTTCTTTGCTACTTTGAGGTACAAATTGAGAACTTTGGTCTTACCACCCTCCACATCTCACTTAAAGGGAACCACTTCCCTTTGTTATTCAAGCAGAGAGATGGAGGAGGGTGGAAGGTTTGATGTTTGGGGCTACCATGCTACAGTTTGGAATAGTGATCTTTCTGAACATCAACCCAGTTCCATTTCACAAATGATTCCAAGAAGTTTCTCTTCTCTTGTTTCCCACCTCCTAAAGTCAACAAAGAACACCAAAAGGAGGTTTCTGTCTGTGGCTCTTCCTATATCTCCACTGGCTTCTGCTCTCCCTTCCTGGTGCAAGAAACTTGCTGGCAGTTTGGGAGTTAAGGGCAGCCGTCCTGGACAGCCCCTGGTTGTGGCCTGTATCCAGGAAAGAAAGCTGCAAAAGGAAAGAACAGTGTGGGAAAGCAATCCCCACTTGAATAAGATCAGGATGTCCTGAGCCCTGTCCTGGTGCTGCCTGGGGCTGCAGTTTGGCAGTGCCCAGCAGCGCTTATTGCCCCAGACAGCTCCAGCATCACCTTGGAAAGGGCGCTCCTTCAAGGGGGTGCCTGCTGGCCACCCAGAGGCAGTTCTCAGAGGAAGGAAGGTCCCTTTGAGGAGTAGTCAGCAAGACGTTCTCACTGCAGCACTCATAAGAAGTGAGACTTTTTTCTTCCTCTTCATTCCCAAAATGCAAATAGCCTCTGTCCTTGGAATAAGGAAGTGAGTGAGTTGCTAAGCAATCACTTCTAAACAAGCACTCCCCTGGCCCCCTTTTCCTGACCCCTAAACAATGAAGACTTTTCAGCAAATGGAACCAAGATGGAGAAGAAGACATGGTAAAAATAAAAATGTAACCAGAGATTACAAAGTCTGGTTCATAGCGTATGGGAAGGGAAATGTAATATTAAAAGTTTTGCTCTAGATAAACTAATGGGGGTTTCATTTTTGTCCTCATATTGGCATTACTGTCACAAGCCAAACTGCACCCACAAGGAAGCAGTGACTGCCCATGCTGGCTTCTGTGCAATGATGGGTGATCTGCAGGAAAAGTGATGCTATTAACAGTTCACTGGGTCTCAGTGTCCCTGTCATTGCAGCAAGGCTTGAAATTATCATCAGAATTATTTCGGCAATTCCCGTGTTTTGTTAGATCCTGTCAGTGTCATGGATTGTGGGGCACTGAAATTGTGCAATAGAAACAGATGTGGACATAGGATTGTGAATAAAGGTGAGATTTCAGAGAAAACACAAAAGATAGCGCAGGACCTTTCACCACCTTGGTCTGAAAAGGAGGAGAGACAGATACCCAGAAAGAGTAGCACCTACTCATTTTTTAAAAAATTTTATCCATTTATTTAGTAAAAGAGTCTTGCTATATAGCTCTTATTTGGAGTGATTCTTCTGTCTCAGCTACCCCAGTGCTGAGAATGCAGGTGTGTGCCACCATGCCTGGTTTTGGTGGCCTGCACTGAGTGCCTGGGGTTCTGGGGCTGGCATGGCATCATTTATAAGCAAAGAAAACTAAATGCAAAACCTACTCATTTTTTTAAAAAAGAATACAAAATAGAAAGAAAAGGAGGAGAGACAGATCCCCAGAAAGCTGTGCCACAGAAGGAAGCACCAGCCTATGAGGGAGCTGTACCCAGACCCCACAGGCAGCAGGGTGGAGAGCCCTAAAATAAGGAGACCACGCCAGAGAGAGTAGCTCCGATTCCTATAACAAAATGCCCTACACTGAGTGGCTTACCAAACAGAAATTTAGTTTCTCAAAGTTTGAAGACTGGAAGTGTGATGCCAGGCTACCGGCACACTTGGGTTTCTATTAAGAACTCTCTTCACGGTTTGCAGATGGTCACAATCAGACTGTGTGCTCATGTGTCAGAGGAAAGCTCTGGTGGCTTCTTTACTAGTAAGAACAATGAATCTATTGGATCAGGCTTCCCCCTAAGTCCTTATTTAATTGTAATCACTTCCTTAAAGGCTCTGCCAACTGGAAAGTTACATGGGGCTTCAGTATATGAACTTGCCATGAACATAGTACATGAGGATTTATGCAGATGCATGTAGAGGCATCTCTCTCTCTCTCTCCCTCCCTCTCCTTCTCTCTCTCTCCCCTCTATCTCTAAACACTGGATATCAGTGGCACCAGGTGATGGTTCAGAGGAGACAATGCTAAAAGCTAACAGGATTGCAATATCTCACCGAGAAACTGACTACAAGATTTTAATTTATATGTTGTACATGGTCTGATGTTATCCTTCCATCCTTGTAGAGCTAGCCAACCCAAACAATGAGAGATCAGGCAACTGTCCAGAAAACAAGCGTGAAGGACACATGCTAGGCGGCCTGCTTTGACAGCAGTATTAAGGCCGCTGCTTTCAAAGAACTGTGCACATGGCCAGAGAACTCTGCTATTAATCTTCAGGGTTTCTTTGGATTTTGTCCATTTTAAATGTTTTCATAATAGGAGTAATGGCATAAAAAACATTTTTGAAAATTTAAGAGGAAAAATAAGCCATTCTTAACCCCATGTGAGTGAAATTTGTGTGCACTAATCTTTCATAGTTTTTAGAGATAGACTAGACAGATAGACAGACAGACAGACAGACAGACAGACAGACAGACAGACAGATAGATAGATAGATAGATAGATAGATGCCTACACATGCATCTGCATAAATCCTCAGTTGAGTCATTATTTATAGTACTCATGTTTGATGAAGTAGCTGCAAACACTGAATTAACAAATACCCACTGTTCCTAGTGGAAATATAGGGTAAAGCTTCTGTAAATCCTGCTCATGCTTTCATCAATGATCAATATCTAAGCTTCTCTGTATATATATGCTTTCGGTTGGAGTAATGTATTATAAGATGACCCCTAAATTATGATAATCTCGCTGACAATTTCTCAGCTACACAGTGGTACAAAGAAGACATATATTCAATAGAAACTACACTTCAAATTTTGAGTCTGGATCTTTTTGAAGACTCAGGACGTGCAGTGTGATTCTTCTGTGATACTGATCAGCAGCAAGTCATAGCTCCCAGCCAGCTCCGTGGTCACAGGGGATCTCGGGAGTTCACAAGGAGGCTGAGCACAGTGGGTAGCAGTCGAATCACAATGACTGCATTATTGATCTACAATATTTTCAACTTATGATCAGTTTATGGAGACTTATCTACATCGTAGGTTAAAGAGTATCTATGTAGTGTAGTGTTGACTTGCTAGCACAGAACACAGTCAGGGCCACAGCCTGAGTATAAACTCATGACAGGAAAAAGTTTACTTAGCACACATTTAGATGGCCTGCTAAGGTCCATCTTCAGCTTTGAAGCACAGGACAGAATCTCAGCACTATGACTGGAGGCAGTATTAAATATCAAAATCACTGACATAAAATGCCACAAAAGTGAGAAAATTGTGTTAAGTAGCCCTTGAACAACATTTACAGGATGAAAGCAGAAACCAGGCAGAATGTCACCTTATGTGATCCTCACTGGAAATTGCAATGAAGACATCTCGCATTTTTCACTACTTGGTTAATGACTGTGAATCAGTGTGATAGCACCATGAATATTAATTTTGGCAGTACAAGTAAATTTAGGGAAGTAGGCAAATATGCATGGATTTTATATGCATATATGTGTATACACATTTCATTCTGCTCATCTTAAACTTACCACTTCCATTCAGCTATTGCACCTGCTCATTTTTTAAAAGAATACAAAATAGAAGGAAAAAGGCATTAGAAATGATACAAACTTTCACTAAACAAAGTAATAGGAATTCCACAATGCTTGCTGTACTGCAGGATGCTATTTTCAAATTAGTTGTTTAAGTTACCAGAAATAAACACGCAAAATTGATTAGAAAGAAAACAACAAAAAGTTATATGAAACTAAAAGGAAAATAATAAGAATAAAAGGAAAAAAAAATAAAAGCATTAACTGCTCCTTTCAAAAGACCCTTAGAGATTGGCAGTACAATTATCCAAATCATCCTGCATATATATTGGGATGAGCAAAAGGACAAAAGAAAGAAGGAAAAAAGATCTATTTATGTATACCTGCTCATTTGTAATAAATACTTCTCATGTTACAATGATTATTATACTTTTAATAGCTAAATATCTCACCTAGTTAGCATACCATAGTTAGTCTAAGTATTCCATATTATAGTTTTTCAACTTTTTTTATTTCTTAATATCTAAAATAACGGTGCAGAGGGCATGGTCATGCGTAGGTTTTTATTGAATTAATTATAGGCTGGAGGAATTTGAACTTGACTATCACTCTTCATCTATATTGTCATAGTGCTTTAAGATCGTAGCATAGGATGTGTCACCATAAGAATGTTAGCACACACCAGCTCCTCAGTGTCTCAGCTATACCTAACCCTGATCAGATTACTGATTAAATCAAGTTTTTTATAAATTATTTAATAAAATGCTGTCTTCCAAGTGTGAGCCTGCATTCCCTCTGTCATTGGTACATGATTTCTACTCTCTGACTTTTGATAAGTAGCTCTCAGGCCAAACTGGTAGAGCAATGGTCAAAGAGCCCCAGCCCACCATCCCAGCATGAAGGGTACAGGATGAATGTAAGCGCCTCAGTCACATGAGGCTGTTCCTGGTGGGGCTCAGGTAGTGTCTCCAAAATAAAGAATCCAAGCTTTGAGGCTGAAGGTTTGCCTCACAATAAAAATAAGCATCTGAATACACAAAAACAAGGTTAGTGGGCCCACCCAAAAGTTTGTGGGTCTGCCCTGAAAGAGAGCAGAGTCAAGTCACCTCTTCAATGCTCATACCAGGATTTTATTAAAGTTTAGGTGATGCCTTCATTACAGGACAGGTCTATCAAAAGGTGCTGGAAAGAACAAATTGCACAGATCTGTCATTTCCCAATGCTGGTAACTCATTCTTACTTTATTTAGATTTTTTGGTCAACATTTAACTTTGGAAGTCTTGATTTTTATCTGTTTTAAAAATATAGACAGATAATTATATAAATAAATAATTGATAATTGTAGATGCAATGTACTTGTATATGGAACTCAGATAATTTTCCAAGCCCACTGTTTTCCACATTATTTTGGAAACAAAATATAGTTTCTTTAATTTATAGTTCATAGTTTATAATACAGTAATTTATACCTATTCAGTCTTTTACTGTCTTCTTAAATCAATTGTGAAAACACAGCAGTCCATGCCTTTTACCTCCCTAAGTAAGTGAATCCAATGCTTTAAAACAATGACATTTGTTAGCCATTATATCCATGACATAAAAAGAAAGGAGATTGAGAGGTAGAATTACTTAGCAATTCCTAAAAAATGATAGTTTCTGGATTTTTATTGAATAGTCTAAAGATAAGCCTACATAAACTAAATAATTAAATTGGCTTAGTCAAGAAATTAGCTAATTTAGTTGAGAAGCAGGGAAGGAATCCAGTCAATTGACCAGTAACTATGTGGAAGGATTTACTATTTGAATTTTTATTTAGCACCCTTGTCGTTATATAGGCATTCTGAATAGTGAAAACTGTAACTGTTTAGGCATGTTTGACAGATTTTTGTGCCAATGTACACTGTCATCCTTCAACTTTATTGGGCTGGAGTATGTGTGCCACACCCTGACTCAACAATGGTTCCATATTCTATGTCGGTAGTAGAGGAACTTGGTGACCTTTAGACAAGGTTGCCTCCAGGAAACACATTCACCACCACACTTGCAAGGGTACTAGTCAATACTCTGGGTGGCTCTTAATAGCTGAGGGCAAACAGAGCAGGCCTGAGCAGGCCTGAGCAGGATTCTGTCAGGCTAGACCCCAAGGAGTAACTGATCCCACTAGAACAGGCAGGTTTGAAACAAACAGCAATTTCAGAATGGGTATGGCCTGGCCAAGGGCAAAAAGGCTGTTGGCCAAAAACAAAGGAAGAGGATATGCTTTATAGAGGAGTTTGAGCAGAGAAGAGGGACTTTCCAAGGGGGATGGAAAAATTTAAGTTTGTCAGGGATCATTGACAGGTCTGATGCCTCTGGCAGGATGTGCAGGATGACAGTGGCATTTTACAGAGTGGCATTCTGTGACTTTCAGGGATTCCAGTAAGCTTGAGAACCAATCTGACAAGGAGAGTTGTTTGGGTCTCTTGGTCTGGGTAAGGGGGACTTCCTGTTTCAACAGAGGGATCTCTCAGAGGTTTTCTTTCCAAATTGGATAGCATCCATTGTGTGGGACCTAACAGATTCTTCCAAGGACCTTTATTCTAAATTATCAGGGGTTCTGATAAGAAAACAAAGCTCTCATGTTTCTTATGTCACTGAGGAGCTTGTAAGTATGCCAGGACCTCCTTCACCCCTGGATCAGACATCTGCCCTAGATTCATAGTGACCTCAACGGTCCAGCAGAGGTACTAATCTAAATTCCCATAGTAGCTCAGGGATTCTGTCTTTTGTATGCTAATACCATCATTACAGAGTCTTGTACCTTTCTCAGGCTCACCTGCTTTCTTTTGAACCAACATCTTCATTTAGGTTTACTTTGATGCCCTCTCTCCTTTTATCTATGAACCCTTATGCAATGACAAAATCACATGTCTGATTACATTCCATAGAATATTCATATGTAAGATATAGGATCATTTATCAAAGGGAGTGGACAAAATGTAGCTCAGGAGTTACATGGGTTTTCCTCTCAGAGGATCAATGGCAGACTCTTTCTTTTTCCCATCTCTCTTTCCTTAGTTTTTTCCTGCTGGGTAAAACAAAGAAAGGGAAGCAGGGAAGGGCACTTCATATTCTAACTTTTCTGAATTATATCATGGTAGTAAGGTCATTTTGTAGATATACAAGCAGAGGGAAAAAAGGCTTCTTAAATGTCCCCAATTCTACTTTAAAAACTGCTACCTGCTTACACTTTAACAGCATCAATAGCATCTTATATCAAATTGCCACCCTGTGAGTTTATAAAATGCTCTGTTCCTGTTGTAACCTGAAACTTAATGATTGTGAATAAGATTGATGCAGAGGAGGTAGGATAAAATGAGAAATGTAACCACTTAAACTCATGCCTATATGCTAGGATCTGCACCCCTAGATTCCAGGATGAAGCTATAGATCAGCTGGTATCTTTTGGAAAGCATCTTGAAGGATACTTATGGATGCCCACCAGAGAATTGCCTTTATGTTTTGGGTCTTCATACTACTTTAACCATTCCTGTCTATAAATAACTCTGAATCCTGGAGCTTCTTGAGTTGTGGAAATTGAAGTCAACTACATTTTTATGTCTCTTGAGTGATTTAGAAGTAAGTACTACCATATGAGAAGTCCGGCAATCAATCCCAAAATTTGGAGCAGTAAAAATGTACCCTAAACTACAGAGGCCTGAAACCCATGGAAACTTGGTATTTATATGATCATTCTCTATAAAAAGTAAGATTTTTCATAGCTGCTTACAACAAAACTAGTCATTTTAACAATCCCTTCTAGGACTGGCCAGATAGCTCAGCGGACTAAAGCATCTGCTTAGACAGACTCAGGGACTGGGGTACGATCCCCAGCATGCAGTGCTATCCTACCCCTGGGGCACACTGAAGTGGTGATTGAGGCTGGGTGTGGTAGTGTGCCCCTGTAATTCTAGCGCTTGGGAGGTTGAAAACAGGAGAATCTCTATGAGTCCGATCTGTGTAGTGAGACCCTGTAGACCCTGTACTAAATACATAAATAAAAAACTTCTCTTCCCCAAATCACATTTTGTCAATGAGAAGATGTGAAGCCATCATCTTAAACATGCAGGTCTTTACTGAAGAGGAGAAGCCTCATTTGGGGTGAAGTGATAGCTCAGCACTGCGCTTGTTAGAGAAGGACCATTTCCCGCACTTGTGTTTGAAGACAAGACATAGGACAATAGGCTTATAAATCTGTCTTCTGAAATCAGATAGGTATAGATTTGAATTCCAGTTTTCTTCTAGTTACTATGCAGCTTTTGAATTTTCACTTTTCTTCTAGAGCATTGGCTCCCTCATATATAAAGTGGTTGGACTGAAGGTTTAACTCAGTGCTAGAGGACTTATCAAGCATGCGGGTAACCACGACTCACACACAGGAAATTTAGGATGATGATATTATATACTGTATCTTAGAGATTTTGTGACACTTAAATGAGGTGATTAGTGCTTCTTAGCCCCTATGTAAGGCATGAGTTCTCAGTCTTTGGCATACACAAAGATTGCTTGGAGGCCTCCCTACAAATGACTACCAGGACACAGTCCCACAGTTTCTGACTTGGTAGCTAGGGTTGGGGTGTCTTACAATTCACACTTTTATCAAGTTTATGGAACCTGTGATCAATGACAATGACCTCAAAGCCAATGTTGCTGATCTGGGGATCACATACTATCAACTATCACTGAATAAGACGCAATATATTTACTGCATATTCTCAGATTTTTAAAAGCTTAGGTTAAGCTTCATGCGTGAAAGTTCCTTCATGCAAACTAGAAATAATTTTCTCTTGGGACTCATGAATCTAGGTTCCTGTCTCATCTTTGCCACTAATTCAATGTGTTGTTATAGAAAAGTTTTGTAACCTCTGTATTCTACTTTATGTTGGTTTTGTTTTACATTCTCAGAAAGCAGTGATGAAGATCAAATGAAAGAGCCTAGCTTAAGCTTAAGAACATAGCAACAGAATTAAAGTAGCAACACTAAAATATGTTAAAACAATTTTACAGACTATTAATGCATCAAACAGTAAAACAGGAATTGTTGTAATCATTAGGTTGTGACCACGACTTTGGCTTCCTGTCATAGAAACGCTCTTGACTAATTAACAACACAAAACTGGGCCTTAGAAAACTAGATTTTAAAAATTATTTATCTTTCCTACAAGAGTGTTTGCAGAAAAAAAACAAGTCACTTATTAATATATTTTATTTCAATAAATCTGACACACAGGGAATAGCTAGTCAGATATTGGTCAATGTCTTGACATTATTTGAAAGTTTCTTTTGATGGGAAAGTAATGAAGTTGCCCTTTCTGATGCCCTGTAATTTGTATCTGTACCTGAAGGAAGCATGATCAGCAAACTAGCATGGCCAATATGACTAACATTTGTTGAGCCTTACTGAAATAGACCCCCCTAAGCACTGACTAGTAAGTACTAATTCATGAAATCAACCTGGCACCTCCATCAATCCATCTGCTTTATTTCGAAGACAAAGAAGTGCTGTCCACATTCATCAGCCAGTGTTAGAAGTGAGGATTTTGGCCTGCATAATATTCACTTCACAGCTTGAGATCCTAACCATTCCTCTGTCAAGAAACTAATTACAATAGTCTACCCTTTCAACTCTACCACTGACTTATCCATAACAGTATCTTCTTGCTGATTAATCTTTGTTCTCATTGTTGACATAAAAATGGAAAATATTATTGTGGTTTCTTCCCAAAGAATAAAATGACCCTCACTGCATTGTGGAAACATAATTTGCAATAAGGTTCAGCATTTTAAGATGCTTATGTGCACAGAGGAACTGTTCCTGCCAGGATTGGTGTGGGCAAAGAAAATGTCCATTAATTCAGGGTACATTTATTAATGCCCTGTGTTAAGACTACAATGATATCCCTTAAACAAACACATACTGTGACAAATGACACAGTTAGACGTTATATGGTTTTTCTGTTGCAGTTTCAGAGATGAATTATAAAGCCAAAAAAGGCGGAAAAGAGGAGGAAACCAGGAAAGGATGTATGTGGGGGGGAGGAGCATTAAATAGGACTGATCTCCAGAATTCTTTGACTTTCTGATGAGCAGATTCTTGCAGCTGGAACTTTAATTACACAGAGATGCTCTCTGCATTCTCTGCAGAACAACCTCTCAGTGTTTAAATGGTGGCTGCTCTCTGTGAGGAACAGGAAGGCTAAATTACAGTTATTATTTGGAGACTATTTGAAGACCAGAGATGACAACCCCTTTATAAATGACCCCCAAGCCAATCCAAATTGTGCCAAAGTTCCCAAGTATTCCTTGATTCAGACTGTCTGCTAGGAATTCTCCAGGGGGATTATTCTAGTCACAAATGGAACTGTTTGTGTCACCTTGTGGTATCAGAAAGCTTCATGATGATTTATGTATCTCCTCTGGTAAAGGATGTGATTCTTTTAGATCTAGCAAGTCTGTGGGGTAAAACAGAGGTCTAGAGACAGAGATCTAGAGAGAGAAAAAAGATGACAGAGAAAAGGCCAGAAGAGCAGCCCTGTACCAACACTAGGAAACACATGCATATATCCAAAAAGAATGCAGAAATGTCCCTTGTGGCTTCTCAATAGCCATTGGGCCATCAAGAAATATGAAGTTCTTTGCTAGGGCTCTTTCTTATGGTGGGGTGCAAAATCACAGGATCTTATACAGGATCTTATATTTCATGTATTTTGATTTTAAAAGATAATCATTTAAGACCTTAAAATATCTAATTGTTTCTTTGATATCTATCTTAGAATCACTAACTTTGTATATAATTTTGACCATAAAGTTGAGCTTGCAATTGGACCTCTAAAATGCTTCAGTAAGTTCCTTAAAGTCATTACCACTGTATTTATCATCCAACAGTCAATAAAGGCTATTCAAGACTTGGGAGGTTCCACAGGGACACAGACTTGAACAGCTGTGGCTCCCAGGCTAGGAGAAATTTGAAGCTAGTTTGGAGGGTAGATGCTCCCGTGGGTTGGGAGTTTTTCTAGAGTTCCACTCTATACTCTATTCTCTAGGCTCGACTCACATCTTGAAGGATTTTAGGAGTTGATAGATTGAGAAAAGTTTTTATAGTTCTCTAGGATGCAGTCATAGTGAGAAGTGGCCTTAGTGAGACAGAGCAGATGTAGACTGAAACTATGGCTGCCTAAGGAGCTGAGGGCTTCTTTAGTAAGAGAAGTCTAGAAATGTGAAGTGCTTGAATGTGTGCCTAAGAAATTGTATAAAAAACTAAGGTTCTTGGGGCTGGGGAGATGGCTCAGTAGAATAAGCACTTCTCTGGCAAGAGCAAGGGCCTGAGTTCAATCCCTAGTTCTGCAAAAAAATAAATAAAATAAAATAAAAACCTAAGGTTCTTAAGGGGTTGGCAATAAAAGATTGACTTGCAGCGATATCACCCTGGAAAGTTAAGGTGAAAATTTAATCTCATTCACACACACATGCACACACACACACACTCTTACCCACACTCATTCACATCTCCCTGAAAACTTAATTCTCTGATCATGTTTGAGAAACACTGCACTAGCATCACAGATAACTCTGTTCATAGGATCCTGATGTATTTGAGAGGGGTTTAGAGACATCAGCTCTGCCACTGTGTTCATGGAGAGTCAACATGAAGCCCTAAGCTATCCTGAGCTCCTTGACTATGGAGGCTGGGCTGTCATGAGAGTGAACCCATCTTACTTAGATGAGGTGAATGGAGGCAGTGCTAGGCACTTACAGGCTGTGCAGAGGGTCTGGGAAGCCACAGTAGCCTTGGAGGCACCATTACTGTGCCAGCCCACGTGCCCAAAGGGTTAAGGATCATGGCAAGGGAATACCTTCTCAGGGGACATAATCTGACAGATATTGGTGCTATAAACTGGGATTCTGGATTTAAACCTGATACTTAGATCTGTGCAGAATGATGGCAGCCTTAGAGTTGGAGTACAAGGAGCATCGTTTTCCACATGCAAGGATGAGGAATCTAGGCACACAGGGAATGCTGTTTTATCTCTATAGCATCTTAGCAGCAAATCATTAAAGCTTAAGAAAATAGCAACAGAATTAAGTAGCAAAACTAAAATATTTTCTATAGTCACACTTACCCATCTCTCCTTATAAGGCATTATTTTGTTTTTTGGTTATATGACTTTTGCTTTAGTTACCAGATATTTCACTGAACATCTCAGAAAATAATGTTTTTGAATGCTCCAGTTTGTTAGCACTTCAGAATTCTGAGATTTTGTTCTTTTTATTACTTAAAGTCATTTGTTCATTCATTCATTGATTCATGTATTGATTTATTCTTCTCTGTATTTGTAATCTTATTAAATATTTATGGATGTCTATCATGATCTGGGTATTATGCTTTCCATTTTTGTCATTCCATAATCCTAAAAATAATAAGACATTGAAAATGTATTTCTTGACATTTAATCAGTGTTAGCAATTAAATAAATAATATGTAAATAGTATAGTAAGTGTTTAATTTCTAAAAGTACAGTTGATTAAACATTTTTAAAGAACTGCTAAAATAGATAAGTAACTTCAAATTTTATACTTTCCCAGAAAATATGCAGGATTTTTTATCTGTACCTTAAAAGTTCTTGTGAGACATTTTTTCTTGCAATAACAGAACATCATGCACTGGATAATTTATAAAGAAAATAAATGTATACCTCACAATTCTGGAGGCTGGAAAGTTAAAACATCAATATCTGGAAGGGTTTTCTTGCCCTACCACCCTGCCTGGAAGGTGAGAGAGTAAAAGTGGCAGAGCCTAAACTTTTTTATAGCAAAACTCATCCCTTCAAAACCAAACCCATTCTACTGACTGTAGTATCAATCAAGTGTGGATCGCTGGTGAAGGCTGAGCCTCATGGTCTATTCTTGTCTCAAAGTCTCACCTCCCACACTGCTGCTCTGAGGAATAACTTGCCACCACAGGAGCTTCAGTGACACTTTTAAGCCACAAAGAAGTAATCTGGCTCAGTATCCTCATTTTCACAAAGCTGCAGAACAGGAGCAGAGCGTGAACCTCCTAACTCTATCCTGCATTGTTCTATCTCCTCAAGTTATTCTGTGAAAATGCTTTCTTTTCGGTCTTTTTTCAAAGAAAAAAAATTTCCTTGTGAACAAAGTGTTCAAACTTTCAAAAAATTTTCTCAAGATTAACATACTTAATATCCTGAGAGGTCCCTTTAACCTGGGCAGCCTTTGCTCTGGTACCAAGGTGTGTGGCCTCAGTACCTAAGCTTCCTGGCCCTGGAGTGTGTTGCTTACAGCAAGGCCCACATCCAGGCTTTGACAGCACTCTCTCAATGAGTTTTCTGCCTTTGCCTCATGGCTCATGGGCTATTGCCTATGCACTTCCAGGAAGGCTGGTCCTGAGGGTGAAATCAGATGACAGGTGTGAAGTATCTTAGAAACCAGAAGCCATACAAAAATGTCAGGAATTTCTGTCATCTCTAACATTCTCTAAAGAAAGTCCAAGCAAATATTTATCACTGTATCCGGGGCATCTAGCAGAGTGTGTTACAAAAATATTTGTTGAAAAGAAATAAATGACAGATTTGTCAGGCATCCTGTGGGGAGCTAGGGCCTGAGTGTCAAAGACTTTGTGTCAAAAATGACATCAGAGAAAAAGAAGAGTGTGGTATCTTTGTATGTATTACCTCATGCAAATAAGTAGTGTTTCTCTGTGCAGACTGCTCCGCCTGAAAGCCAATTGCTCCTCATTGGGGGGGGGGGGAGCTATATTCATCCTCTGAGCCCAGCCGCTGTCATGCTCCTGAGTTTCTTGACTTGGAGCTTAAGTGAGCCCTGGCTTGTTTCTGCGAGTTGTCAGGCACAGATAAAGGCAGGGAGGAATTTGCCCACTTCTTTGAGGGAAGTGGAGTGTCAGAAACATTTTAGTCTGCCTTCAGAAGCTCTCCCACATCCGTCCCAATGAGAACATTTGTGTGTGTTTGCTTTGGTTTGAGAACCCAACACCCCTTTGACATTACGTGTGCCAGCTTCTTACCACTGGGCTGTTTCAGAATCTCTGCCATGAGCTCATGATGCCGAAAGCACTGCCTTGGTTTAGAAACAGGGAGAAAAGGGATCTGAACAGGAGGCTGGAATCACAGAGGGGAATGAATTAAAGCATTTCACAGAGGACAGTACTAAAAGCGGCAGCCCAGAATCAGGATCACAATCCACCCTTGCCTGTTGCTGGCTTGTCCTGTGAAACAGTGGACCAGGGCTCTGCGTGCTGCTGGCTTGGCATCTTTCCCATAGCAACATCAAAAAGTTTTGGGTGGCACTTGTTACCACTAGGTTGTGTCCAAGAAAATTGACCACCAAACATACGTGGATGAATTCTGTCTTCTAAAGTGATAACATAAGGAAGCACCCAAATTATATTTAATACATTTCCTGTCTTTTCAATGGGGGTAAAATTATATTTTTCTAGCACTGGAAACAATAGTAACCAAATGCCCTCAGTGACAGAGACTGCATTTTGATCAAAGCATATTTAGTCTCTGTAGTGTTTGAATACATAGATAGTGTCTCACTAGGAAGACATGGACATTGTAGGCATTTTCCTGCCCACCATACTTTGTGCTGGGGACCATGCGGACATATTCATATGCATAGATGGAGCCATGCAACCCTGGGCCCTGGCTCCTCTCATTTCTTCCTACCTGTTTGGTTCATATGACTGTACATTGTGCAGCCCTGCAGGTACTCAGCCGAGGAAACTCCCCATCTCCAACTGCATGATTCCCAAGGCCATTTTTCCCCCTCTCCCTCTTGCTCTGAGCACTGTTTTCAAAATTTAAAAGTGGAATTTTTCTCCCCACATCTCTATGGTGAGTTTTTCAGGCTTTGGAAGGCTTGGTTGCCATGACAGCAAGCCTCTGTTGCCAAGAGCCAGGCGATTTCAGAAGAGAGGATCATTGCTATTGCAGTAGGAGAGAGGGGATGAAAAGTCATTAAAGTCGGCCAATTAGTATGCAGTGCCAGAGTCCCCTTATAGTTTGTCTCATTGACAGAGCAGCAGCCAGTGCTGTTTAGATCTCTGTTGTCTGAGATGTAATGAAGCGAGGAGTGGGGGAACCCTCCAGCAAGGCCTCTGTCTGCAGGGTCCTGTCTGAGAAGGCCCATTAGGCGCAGGCCAGAGAGGACCCAGATCTAGCTGTCACTGCCTAGCCATACCTCTTCACCTCCTTGGACTCCAGTCCTTTACTCTCCAGCATCTAGAGTGTAGGGCTTCCTGGAATGACCCAGTTGGAGAGGAGATGGAATACAGAATCACAGTCAAAATCTGTCCTCTCAGATTTCATACACTTTATTGTTTTTCTGATGGTTAGCCATCCCCCAGTTATGAGGAAGTGTAAATATAAAACACATCCTCCAACATTCTTGGCTATTTGATGTAGCTGGTGGTAGCCAATTTAGGCAATATTCGAACCAAAAATGATCAAACTTTTGTGGAAACAAGTGACTACATCTATAGCTTAAATGCAAGCCATTCCTTGAGGTTCAGGATCATGCAAGAAGGAGTTCTAAGAGACAATGAAAAAGCTTACAAGTCAAACTTTTCATACCAGAGGACCTCACTGTGTGCTAACACCGTGCAGGCTCCCCTGTGCTCTTGGTCAGTGCCTTCATCTGGGAAACGGGCTTATCCATATTATCTTATTTGGATCCACTAGCTACAGGACAACATCACCTTCCAAAGTTCAGTTCAAGGATGTAATTGTCACTTTAAAATGTTTTGGGGAACTATAGAAAGGTACTCTTTTCCTAAAGGGCTTATAAGATCTAAAAAGTATTAGGATTACCAACTCTCAAAAAAAAAAAATCTATCCTGAAGAAACAGTCTTGATGTATCTGCCATTATATGAGTATCTTCTCACCTTCCATTGCCAGAATTTAGGCATCCTTGGAGACTGAACCACTAGGGAACTGTCCTCAGCTTCGTGGCCTTTTGTACGCTGTTGCCCACTGCTGGAGACAGCTTTTCATCCTCAGTGTCTCAGGCTCTGTGAACGCTTAGGGTCCTTCTGAACACTGCTCTGTCCCAATACTTGACATCATGCCTGGCCCAGAGCAGAAGCCAATACACATTTTCTCTTGTCACCACTGTTGCTTCCTCTTTCCATCCCTGCTTGGACCACTCAGAGTTGGCATCCAGCCCCACTGTTCCATCAGAACAATGTGGTAACCTGCCGAGCACCTGTGAGGTAACTGTAATGTGACAAGTTCAGTTTCCTGAGCTCTTCATATATAGGTGTTTGTTAGTATATGGTCACCCTGGGGCCTTCTGCCACCAGACCTATGAGGGTGCTGGTCAGTCAGTGCCTGGCAAACATTCTGAATAGCTCTCCTATTCTTTTGCACTGTGTGCCTCTCTCCACATTTATTAATTTGTAATTTTATCATTTGTTTTGAAATTTAGACCTCCCCACTCTGAGTTCCAAGAATGATGTTCATCCTGATTTTCCCTGTGTCTATCACAAAGTAAAAATTCAATAACTACGTGCTCAGCAAATGCATAATTTCAACAAGTAAACAGACCTTTCTCAAGTATTACCTGACTTGAGTCTTACTTGCGACCTGGTACACGGGTGGCCCAGGTGCCCAGGCCGGAACCCTGCTCTTCTCATGCCCTTGCTACTGCCCTCCTGAGCACATGTAGCAAGCAATATTATTGCCATCCCAGATCCTGCAGTGCTGTTGGGCTCCTTAGCAGCCTAGATCCTCCCTTCTGTCACCATGACCCAGTTTCAGACTTTGAAATTCAAGTAACGCTGGCAGAATCTGTGCTGTGTATGGCTCCCCAACCCCCATTCTCTAAATAAAAGATGAAATCAGAATGGCCATGTATATGCTGTCTCAAAATAGTGCTTTATTTAGAGAGAAGGTGTTAGCTATTACTGGCATTTAACATTTATCCAGTGAGCAAAAGCTGCTGAAAATTGAAGAGAACATGGAATTAAAGAGTTCTTGCTTAATGTGTGCTGTGGCCTAAGTTAGAACCAGACAAATCAGGGGTGTGCAGAAGGGGTGGATCTGCGCACAGTCCCAGGCCATGCAGAGGATCTGCTCCTGCTGCAGGGAGATGAGCTTCCCTGAAAGGAGATGCTGTGGTCAGGGCTAGAGATAACCCCTAGACTGTTTTTAAATAACTAAAAACTACACATGATTCATTAGAAAAGCCTTGGAAAAAATAGATTTCTTTCCTTCAGAGTCTTCCCTAAGAGAAATAGTCTAAACCCTTACTCAGATGCAGTGGGGCCTCAGTCTACCTTAATGTGTGCCTTGGAAGGCATGGCACTGTAGAAGATGGTGTTTTCAACAGCAATGACTAAATATTGGCTTACCTCACCTCCCTGCCCTGAACAATAATAACAATGGTAAGATTTAGACAGAGAATCCTTTCTAGCCCTCATGTTTTGGGGGCATAGAATAGACAATGAGTCTCTCTGTCTGAGCTGATCCTGTGAATTTCCAGTTATCCAAGCAAAGAGCATATGACCTCGGTATCTTCTGAGCTAAATCCAGAGCATTATAATAATCCCCACAGATCTGAGCCAGTTTTGACCTGGAAGTCATGGCTCTGCCACACATGGACAAGTCACTGATCCTCTGGAAGCCCTGATTTTTTTATCTGAGGATTGGGCTTTACATTTAGCCAGCTGGGTTGTTTGGCAGAACTATCACCAATGTCTCTAAAGAACCTGCAAATGGTCGGGAGCATGTGTGGGCCAGAATTCCAGCACTAAAGCACATACCTTCATCTAGACAACACAGAAATTCAAGGCCAAGTTCAATTCAGGTTAATAAGGGTACACTGCAAGTTTTAATTCAGCAGATCACATTCACTTGTCTAGAGGCAGTCTTTAACAGAGGAAAAGAAAAGCATGCACACCTGAGATCCTCATGTAAGTCAAAATCTCTTCCTAGCCTTCTCTAATATTAATCTTGGGAAAATAAGGAAGAACAGTCTTTAAAAGGAAACTGGATCTGATTGGCTACAAGTTCTAAATGTAACAACATGCTCAGAATTGACTTAGCAAAGTGCACTTTTTTGTGTCGTGAAGTGATCGTCATACTCTTTCAATTTGAACATTATTGTGAACATATGAGCTTACTGTGTACAGGTCATAAAAATGTCAAAAGAGTGAATAACTTTAGCATGAAATATTAACCTCAGGAAAAAGTGTTTCTAAAGATGTACCCCTTGCCATTAATATGAGTGATGAAGTGCTCTGAAATGTGTTAACACAGCATAAAAGGTGTTGCTAGGAGACTTGGCAGTGCCCCACCATTGTTTCTTACTCAGCCCACCTTACAAAAGAAAGCTTGAAGGCTTCTCATGAGAAGGACACATTAGAGCAGGACAGCGATGCTGGCTGGGTGATCAATCTGGGCACAATGCACAAGTGCCTGGAGCAAGTTGTTTTGAAGTTCAGTTTTGCTGATGGACTGGAGCTTCTTCTTGCTAAACCTGTCCTGCAGTGCCACTGGGAGGAGAGGGAGACCCTGCTTCAGGGCCTTGGTGTCCACCCACATGTTGGGAATCCTAGAAGAGACCCACAGAAGGGGGGAAAGTGAGCCCTGGGCAAAGCCTGTGTTGAGGACTGCATCCTGGAAGCTGCTGACCTCTGGTGGGAGAGGAAACCATTCTACCACCTGTATCATGATTTTATATTAAAGATTAAATGGAAAGGAAATGAAAGTCCAGAAGTGCTAGAGAGATGGAAAGAGAGAAGCTGCAGCCTGTCCCTTGTTTCAAGGGTGCTGACTATCCCCAGGTGCTCTGCAGCCAAGTTTGGCCAAGCTCTCTAGTGCCTCTACTGCTTACCCTCTTGCTTCCTGTGGCTATTTAAACTGATAAACCCAGTTTTGTCCAGGCCCAGTTTCATCCACACTTCGTGTGCACTTAGCAAGATGATAAGTAGTGGTATCCACGTCACTGCCTCTACCTGGCCCTGGAGAAGAGCATGTGCACTGATTAAAACCTGGACAGAGGTTTGCACAACTGCACAGGAAGTTGGCTAAGGCAAACTAGCTGTTGTCTCCTGTCTGATTGTTGTTTTTACAATTGTGTAGGATTCACAGAGGAGATTTGGTGGTCATGCAGTCTAGCTAGAGGACTCAGGTCCTTGGTGTTAGACCTCAACATTGTGGTGACCAGATCCAGCTAGTGGTAGAAAACTGACTCAGGGGAAGCATAGGTGCCTCAGATGAGAAACCAAGCACTATATTGGGGTCACGATGGAGCTAAGTGCCCTTTGAAGTGGATGGACAGACAAATTTGTGAGTCATGCCAGGGGACAGGAACCCAGGCAGAGTTATGTTTACAACTCAGACCCAAGTGTCTTAGGAAATCCAGAAGCCCAGTAAAGCTACTAGAATGATAACTGGAATGGAGATCCGCCCAAATGCCTCTATGAGAAAGGGACTACCAGGAGAAGTTCCAGAGCTGTGAGCATTTGGCTATGAGCCAGAGCCACACAATGGCCAAAAGACACTACCAGTGAGAAAAGTGCACAAGAAGGTGACTCCAGGCACTCTTGGTCAGCACAGTACACCAAGTGGGAGGACTAAGCTGATGATGCTGAGGTACTGAGGGGTCTAAAAACTTGGGTGGACAAGGTGGATTCAGCATAGTGGAATGGCAAAGCATAAAAACAACAGGAGGGCCTGTGGCCTAGAACCCTTTCTGTAGAAGATCCACTCAAGCACTGCTTCAGATTATCTTTGGGTCCATTGGCTATTTTGTTACACTTCAGACCCTGATACAAAGACCAGCTCTGTGTATCTATCCCTCCCACCTGGTACTCAGTCACATTCCATACCTCTTATCTCATGGCCTGGTATCACCTCTTCGGTGCTAAGACATGAAACCCTTTTGGATTCATTGGAAGCCTTTGCATGCTGGATTTGGATGTGGGAGAAAGCCAACACTCAGCTTTAGAGTCTTTAATTAGCAAGCAGGGGAATGTAGGCAAAATATCAATTTTCTTCCTCAGATGCCCTCTCCTGAGACCAAGTATTTCCTGTAGCCTTCCATGAGGGACCTGAAAATACACAGTGAGTCATATGGGTGTCAGATGATGGCTAGTGCAGAATTGTCTCTTCTTACTGCCTTTTCCTCTTTACATCTCTCTCTTGTTCTCCTGACATGTCACACCCTGGAAAACCAGTGGTAGCGATGCCTTCGCCCTGGACTCTACTTTGTGGAGAATCACTCCCACCAGCTGCCATTTTTATTCCTTAGCATTTGATACAAGATGTTTTCATTAAGTAGTGAGAAGGAGTTTGCAACTGGAAAGACATCACTCATAGATGTTACATTGTTAGCTATGACATCATTCCACAATCCAGACTCAGATATTGTCATCTGAGTACCAGCATGTGTATGTTGAAATTATTGTCACTTCTTTAGAATCCTCCATGCTGCCCTCTTTGCTCTCAGCTAGGAGAGCTCTTCTCCGCTGTTGTCTGACTTGAGGGCCATAGTACACCATCTTTTGTATATTCTTTCTTTTGAGCCTCTTGCCTCCTGGGACCCCTTCCCTTGGCTCACATCAGGTAGCCCAACTCTTATTTATATATGTGCAGAAGGGTAAAATTGAACATCAAGCCAGTCCTTGAAGTCCATCTTAGCCATATGTTTTATTCTTTTTCTGCTGAACATCCTTTCAATAACTCAAGATTGAAGTTTGCACTGTAAATATCCAGGCTCTTTGAAGTTTGTGATACTACACACAAAAATCTCAGTACCCTCAACTGTGAGTCCTTCCTGTCACTAAGATGAGGCCTTTCCCTACTTGTACATCCTGGTAAGAGCCTAGTGTTTTTTAAGAAAGACTGGCAAGATGAAACCCATAATCTAATGTCTATAGCAATAATATAACTAACATATTGGGCACTGAGGCACAGATCTTTATCGTTAAAGACAATGCTTACTAGTATTCAACTCTTCCCCATTTTAACTTATTCTAGCTCAGCACTGCTGTTATAATACTTCCAATGTCCTTGAGTTTCTCTTTGGCAAGTATAGCTCTTGAGTTTCAGAATTAAGAATTAAGAAAAAAGCCTGAATTTTTATTATTTTCTTATTTTAAAAGTCACATGTGAGGGAAATGACCTTAATAATAAGAACCCTGTACGCAGTCCTCTCTCCAAGATGCATAGGTAGTGTAGCTTGTTGTTGAGCATGAGCTTCAGCTGCATGGGCTTCACTGTGCCTTGCCAGTGTCCACCACTATTCTCTCTTTGTTCCTTCCTGCCACACTTTTGTGCATGCTGCTCAGGTTCTCAGTTGAAAGAGCAAGCTGCCAGGCCTGGTGATTGGCAAAGCAACCACAGAAAGGCCCAAGCTGGTTGGCCAGTTCCCCTCAGAATTATTTAAATGCTGTATATAGGTGGGAAGTGTCTTGCATCCCAAGAGAAGAGCCTGATCAGTATTCTCAGTCGATGCCATAGCCCATGTACTAATTGCAATACTTAAACAATGCTTAGGGCATTCTTAGGTTCACAGCAAAATTGAAATGGCTCACGTAGGAGAAACTGAGCATTCCTATGTCTCCTGTGTGCACGTGACAACCTCCCAACAAGCAGCACCCTGGCCACCCCAAGGTGGGCCATTTGCTACCATCAGCAGACTTGCCATCACCCACCATCCATATTTACATCAACTTTACTCAAGTGTGTGATGACCACAGCCACTAGCACAGTGTCATGTAAAATAGTTGCAGTGAACTCCAAATGGTCTCTGCTAGGTCTATACATCTTTCCATCCTCCAAGCCCGAGCTGACACTGATCTATTTCCTAGATAGCACTGCTACCTTTCTTCTATGTTACATAGCTTGGTTTTTTGCACCAAGAATTATGCATTTCAGCTTCCTCCATGTCTTTTCCTGGCTTGATAGCACTGAAGGGTATTCTATTCTTCTGATTGTACCACTGTATGAATGCATTCATTCACCTACACTTTGAAATACCTCCAGCTTTGAGCAGTTAATAAAGATGTTCTGGTCATCTGTGTGCATGTTTTTGCATGAACATGAACTTTCCACCCCTTTCTAGTAGATAATAAGAAATGTGATGCAATCTTCTTTGATAAGAACTTTTATAAGAAGACCTAAACTGTCTTCCCTAGTGGCTGTGCCTTGCTGCGTTCTGATGAGCAGTGAAGAGAGCTCCTGTCACTCTACCTCCTCCCCAGTGTTTGGTGATGGTGGTGGTTTGGGTGGTAGTTCATCTAAAGGTTTCAGAAGCACACTGAGCACTCATTGGCACCCCAGAAGGATCCCAAAAGTTCATGCCATCTTCACTTATGAGGCCAGTTGACTCCACTTTAAAACTTCCTGCTTACCTCAAAGCCTCCTTCCTGCATCTTACTTTGGCTTTCTGTTTTCTTATTTCTGTGGTGCTAGTGGTTTATTAGTTAAGAGTTGGGAAGGAGGGTTGAAGATGAATGACAAACACTTTGTTACTTCTCAGTTGTAATCTCATTTGATTTGGCTGTTTCTCTGCCAACATCTCTGTGGGAAACCCTCATATAGCCATTGTTTAGGCAAGAAATCACAAACACACACTCTGCAGTGCCAGCTGTCCTGAGAAACTTGCCCTTTCCAGTGGCAAGCAAGTAAGCTTCACCACTGCCCTTTTAGCTCTGCTGTTTTTCTCCATTGCCTTTATTTTCCTTCCTTTGTAGAACACACACACACACACACACACACACACACACACACACACGCTCACGCGACTGAGCAGAGGCCTCAAAACAAAGTGAGGTAACAGTCTCCCCTTCACAAGTCACTCTTGGCCCTTATAAGAATGTCTTCTGCCATTTTTTTGCCTTCAGGTTGGGGATGAGGAGGGGAAATGGGAAAGGGAAGAGAATTGCCTCTCTCCTGAGGCATTCTGCCAAGAGACAATGGCCCCATTTCTGCTCCCTGGCCTCCCCAATTCTCTTTGCACATACACAGAGAGAGGAGAAAGACCTAGGCTGGTGGGTGTTTTAAGGCCCATGCAATAGCTTTAGACAGGGGCAGGGATCTGACCTAGCCAGCATGTGCTGTACAGACCCTGACAGAAAAACAGCCTTCTCCAGAATATGGAGTTCTTTTCCCCAACTGAAGGCTTGAGTTTTAAATGATAAGAGAGCTAGGAAAGTCCCTGTGCATTCTGTTATAGAGCCTGAGAGATATGCAGAGCAGAAGACTCCCCCACTGCATCATCTGAGTATTTAAGTAGTTTATGACCTGATAGATATTCATGTCAGAAAGCTGACTGCATCAGGCAGGAGATATTTCACTTGGAGCTTGCCCTCCCCTTTCTTGACCTATCCAGGATAGGTAATTTCAGGTATAATTCTCCTGACAATACTGCTGTATCTCTTGCAAGATGTTTCTAGGCCACACCTTTGCCTGCTTCCCTCCAGCTATGTTAGCATTTACCCCCCATTGCCCAACACTCTGTTTTCCTACAGCGGATAGGGGTGATCTAAATGTGAAGCAAGCAGGTTGAAATTCCTGAGGATCCCAAGAGGATAATACCAGAATGGGGCCAGTTCTGAGCAGCTGAGTTTTCATTAGTGGAGCTCATGAAACAGTTGGCCCGTGAAGGCTCGCAGTTCATGTGGGGGGTGAGCTTCATGTGTGACTCGCTGTTCCCCAGGTGCTGTTAGCGTCTCTTAGGGATGTTTGTGTTTTAGTTGATAAAGCTCACTTTGCATCCTCTTCTGCTCAGCCTAATCTTTCTCTCTAGGGGTAATCACTTTTCCCATTTGAAATAATGGTACAACTTTAATTTAGAGAGGTGATGAAGTGACCATTAGGGTATTTAGCAAATGCATGAAAGCCTTTTACTAACTCCTCAAAAAATGAGTGCTCCAATTTTCTGAAAGGTTTGCCAGATACAGTACTGGCCAGCCACCTTCATACTTCTTGTTATTTAACTGCTCTTGTGTTAGGTTTTGTTCAGATCTGCTTATAATGCTGATGGGCAAAGATAAAGTCTAACTCCTGAGGTCAATAGTGTAGTCCTTCAAGCTGGTCCTTTGGGGCAGCAGAAAGAAGAATCTGACTTTATATGGCCATGAAGTCTAAACTGTTGAGGGAGGGTTCCTGCAGCAGGATGATATTGTTGTCACATAACTCTGCATCCACCCTGACCAGGTCAGGCAAGCACATAGGGACTCAGGTATGCTGCAGGCTGAATCAAAGTCACCCTGGGGTGAGAGAGTTAAAACAGACAGTGTTCAGGGGACTGTTCTAGGAGGGCCATGAGAGGGTCACTATGACACAAGCAGAAGGTGAGACTCTGGGCATAGCTTATTCCCCTGTCTGTTGTGGCCTCAGTGTTTATTCTTCTGTGGTTTTCTTCTAGGGTTTAACAAGGCCTTACAGTTTACCATAAACCATGTTAAGTTAAAGTAAAAAAAGAAAGTTTTTCTGCATACATGAGATAGTTAAAAGAGTTGAAGTAAATTCCTGGGGACAGCATGGAGGAAGCAGGTATGAGTAAAATGAGAGAAAAACAAATGGAAAGAGACAGGATGAGGGACCTATTATAAGGCAGTTGACTTATAGCCCATCGAGAAACTACACCTGGTATTAAACTTGACATTCTGGATTTATTTTGTGGAAAGAGAGCCGATTCCTTAAGTATCTCTTTCACTTCTCTGTTTCTTTCTTTTCCTTCCATCTTTCCTTCCTTCCTTCCTTCCTTCCTTCCTTCATTCATTCCTTCCTACCTTCTTTCCTTCAATTTTCTTTTTCCCCTCTGACACACATAAATTACTTACATTACAAAAAGGCCATCTATTTGCTATTTATTTGAAACGTTGAGGGACCCTTGTTGGTTCACAAGGAAATGTTTAACTCCTAAGATCACTGAACATTATTCATTCACTGCTGCTGTATTCTGGCACCCTAATGTCCCCAAAACACTTGTGTGCTGAAGGTCTGGTTCTCATGGCACTACTGGAAAGAGGTGTAGCCCTTGGGAAGTAGAGTGAGTGGGAAGAAGATAGGTGCCTTGGGGGAGACCCTGGAACTCAGCCCATCCTCTGCCTCTGTCTTCACTCGCTAGCCCTCAAATGTTCGCAGACTTGGGCAACCATGTGCACGTGCCACATGCACCACTGTGGACACAAAGCAATGTGGCCCATCAGCCACCAATGGAAAACTCTAAGCCTTGAACCACACTAGAATTTTTTCCACTTGCAAGCTGTTTTACTTAGGAATTTTGTCACAGTGAAGAAAGTTAATACACCTGCATCAATCCATTTCTATGATAATTCATTTCACTCACATTTATGAAGGCCTGCCATATAACAGGAGCTGTGCTAAGCATATAAGTGCAAGGGAGTTTGGAGCAAGGACCCTCACATTAAAAAGTGTGACAAGAGAATATGGACAAGACAACCAAGAACAGTACATGATAAATATCATCACTAGGTCAACTACAAGGATGTCCTGGAGTTTATTATCCAATGCTCCTGACTCTTTCGTCTATACTCAATAGTCTCCTAGTACACGAACCCTTACTTATAGCTTATTTTATGGGTTCAAATGCCTTGAGTGATAAACCCCAAAAGTACCTGGCCCTTGGCTCAAGCCCAGCAACAGACCAGCTTACCACTCCTAGGTTGTCCAAGACAGAGTGGAATCCAGTGGTGGAGATGAAGGAAGAGCAGGGGTATGAAGCCAAGTGTCTGGTCACTTCTAGGAAGATGGGAAAACAACTAAAGAGACAAAAAGTGAAGGACAGAGTGGCAGAACCTTTCAGAGGCCACTTCTCAGTGAGTTATGGTTCATTGGAAGGTGAATAATTCATTCATCCATCCATTTAAGCAACTACTTCTCTATTTTGGTGTGCTCAGCACTCTTTCAAGTACTAGAGGTAGCACCAAACAAGATAATCAAAGTCATGAGTATTACCTTAGGGAAGAGGGACAGAAAAAACAAACAATTCAAAAGATAGTGTTAGCTAGATCCAGGTGCAATAAAGAAAGAAGTGGTGGGTGAGGGGAGAGTAAGGAGGAATCCATGGGTCCAGAACTTACTGAGCAAGGAGAAGTGCAGGAGGTGATGAGGAGGAAGAAGAGCTGTGTCCCATAAGGTGCAAGATTACAGAAGTCCTGCTAAGATGTTTGGGTATTATTCTAATACACTAAAAGCTAGTAAAGAGTCATAGACAGGAGAATGACAAGATTTTTTTCCGTCATTTTATTGAGAAACAAATAGCAATGAGACAGTTGCAAACCAAATTGGTAGGACAGTTTCAAAAATTAACATATTGCATACATTCTTCCTAGTGGTTAATTGCTGTACAAGATG
>NDGM011184928.1:0-11022 GCA_002564305.1 Octomys mimax | reverse complement strand
CTTTCTTTCTTTCTCTTTCTTTCTTTCTTTCTTTCTTTCTTTCTTTCTTTCTTTCTTTCTTTCATCTTTCTTTTTCTCAAAGATTACTCTCAGATCTTTTTCTGTAAACATTCGCTTCAGGTTAGAGTTTGCATCACTGTCGCAAGTGAGTCATTTAATATCCTTGTATTCACGCTAATAAACAGATCAAAATTCACGGGAAACTCCTACTCTCGCGCACACCAGGCAAACGCAGAATTTGGGTTTCCTGAGGGTTTGGTGGCCCCGTCGGCAGGCGGCGCGGCAGAGGCCGTTCCTCGCGCGGGAACAGGATGGAATCACTGGCTGGGGTGGGGCGGGCTGGGGTCGACATGGGCTAGAGTGAGTGGAGAGACTGTGGCTGTGGCGTCGGTGAAGAAGAAGCGGGCAGACGGGGTGAGGCCTCAGGATGGGGGGAGGGGTGGGTTAAGGGATGGGGGTTGGGTTAGGGAAGGGAGGGCACTTTGGGCAGGAAGGGGGAGGGTGCCGACAGCTGCTTCTCTTAATCCTGGAAACCAAAGTTTTCACGAGAGACCGTAAAAAAGCTCACGATTTCAAGTGCCCACACTTCTCATAGAGACCCTGACAACCAATTTGGAACCGCTGGGCCACGAAGGGTCCCCAAGACTTTGGCCATGGAGCTGGGAGGCCGGGATTGTTCCTTGGGCTTTCTTCCTGGCTCTGCAGGTCCGTCCCTTAGCTTTCCCACTAGCCCCCCACTTCAGGTAGGAGCTGTGGGGCTCCAGGTTGCAAACTTTAGCCCCAAGCAAAACCTCTGGTGGACTTCCTTTAACAATAAACTCGAATTTTTCATCAAATCTTTTTTACCCAGTCCATTCTTCATTACAAGACTGTTAGGCAGCCGGAGAAGAAGCACAATCAATGTGGTTGTTCTGTCACCTTTCTGACCGTTTTTTTCCTCCCAACCACGGAGTCTCTTTCGATTTTCTAAGCAATTAAGTTATATATTCAACAGGAATATTCCATTTAAAATACATTGCGACTAAAGACACACAGGTCTGAGGCCTGAAGAAAATATTTAGTGCTTGCCTAGGGATCCTGTCACCCATCATCTGCTCGGAATGTGCTCTGTATCTTTCAGCCAGCGTGTCCAGCTCTTATGATTGCAAATGGCCCTGTTTTCAAATGGAAATAAGACTTGCAAACTGATTATGTGTATTGAATCAGAATCACTCCCTAGATCCTCTTGTTTAAAATGTATTGAAAAAAGGATGATGGCTGCAGACCTCTGAAACCGGCTCCCTCTCTTTTCAGGGAGGTTGATCTATTTTGCAACTTTTTGCCATTTGAGCATGTTTCAGCCAGATAATTACGTGGCCATTGTGTCACCAGCCCAAAGCTCAGACGTGGTACACACACCACCTCCCAGCCATCCCCAGGCGCTCTCCACTAGCCTACGCCTTAAATACTACACACCCGCAGCACACACGCATCCAGCCACCCCAACATGTGACCCAGCTACAACCAGCACATCAGCTGTCACAAGGGGAACCCCAGACACTTTTTACCAGGCCCACTTCCCTGTATCCTTTCCAGTCCACTCCTCTTCTGGTGTTCCAATGAGGAGTACCACCTACATGCAAATCTCCAGCATTCAGAGACAAACAACTAACAGATCTAAGTATTTAGTCATGTCAAGATTCTTTCAACAGCTAGTTTGTGCTAGTGTGACATTGCAATTGTTCAAAAATTGTTCACACAGGAAGGTTAATGCCAAGGCACTTTTACATTACCACAGGTCTCAAAGGTTTTCTCTATTCCCATCCAGGGCTGCATTATGGGCTAAGTGTGAGTTGGTTTTTTGGTTACTTGTTTGCTGGAGGCTCTCCTGTTTGACTTCAGTATAAGACCAGTAGTCTATGTGAATGTGTAGAAAGGCATGTGAGTTTTACCTGCTTTATGAGATGTGAGTGTAATACAACTCAATGCTTTGGGGATTTACTGCTCCTGGGCCTCTCTGCCTCAGTAGAGCTGCCAGGGAGCAGGAATCAATACTCCAGCTAAGACTGCAGGTCTGTGGGTGATAATGAACCAACTATAGCTTCTATCTGGCCTGGCTAGAGATGAGAATATGTGCACACCTGTGAAGTGAGGGCCTATGATTCTTCCTGAAACTCAGTCAGAGCAAGGGAAGGAGAAAGCTGTCTCAGCCCAGCAACCCCCTCCCCCATCCAGGCTTGCAGACCTTGAGGCACCTTGGAGTGGCCAGGCAAGGAGAGATTTTCTCTTCTGAGGCTGGAATCTCCTCTGAAAAAAAAAAAAAAAAAAAAAAAACCTGTCACTACAAGTCTGTTTTGGGACTTGGTTCTCAGGATGCATTTCCAGGGCTCACGCTCCACATAGGCGTAGTCAGTCATTAAACATTGTCCAGGAGTTCTGAGTTAGGGCAGCATTGAGCTCAGAGGAACCAGCTTAGTCCTCTTATTGTCGTTAAGATAATTCCCAGGTTTACTTCTTCACAGGCACTCTGATGAGTGTGTGCCAGGAGATCAGGTAAATCAGCAAAACACAGGCCAAAGAAATCTTTGTTTTCCTAAAGCTTTGGACCTTTTAGAGCAGCATCACTAGGAGGGAGAACAGAAGGCCAGCTGGAGATTGCCTGGTTCTGGGTGACTTTGCACAGAATGACTCCAGTGCACAGGGACAGGAGAAAGGTATCTGAGGACGCTTTTCATGATTTGACATCTCTGGTTTTCTAGAAATAAAATTATCAACAATCACCCCCCAAAATTGCAATGTTTAACACGTGGAGTAATAACCTGCTGTTACTGATAACTGCCATCTAGAAATCAAAGACAGGATTCCCCCAACATGTGAAATGTGTGTGTGTGTGTGTGTGTGTGTGTGTCTTTCTTCTTGTGTGACAGCACTCAAACCTGCCCTCTTATTTCTGCTGCCATGCAAAGGCCAAGATAAGGAGGACTTTTGCTATATATGGGGAGCAGAAACATTTCCCTTTTTATTAGCTTAGTTTCTGCTAGCTGAGCAGTAGTGTTCATACGAACACGTCTATTCGTGGATAGTGTAAGTTCAGCGTGGGAGAACAATTCTTGTTATCAATTGTTTCAGGAAGTCTCATCCATAGCTGTGTCTCAGGCACCAACTTCAAATTCTTTCAGAACAACTTTTAATATTCTCCAGCATAATTAGCTCTCCAGAATTTCCCATGACAATAAATACGTATTCCGACTTGAAGTGGGCAAAACTAAAGTTTGTTTTTTATTTCTAAGGGAACTAACTTTGGGTTATATCTTAATTGAGGTTATATCTTAATCATCTTTCTTTTATCTAATAGGTTCTATAAAATCCAATTATATATGAATTTTTGTTGAAATCTCAAAAAGTATAAGAAACATACACATGTGTATAAGGTAGACATTGCTTCTATAAATGCAAACATACATACGTACAACAACACACATCTACATGCAATCACTTGTACCTGCGCACAGAGTGAGCAGAATCAGATGTCAATATTTGTCAGAGGGAAGAGTTCTTTTTCCCAAGTCCTAGCAACCACTATGTTTATGTTTTATTTATCATTCAGGCAAAGTAATACAGTGATCAATCTATATCACACTTTCCTGCAAATAGCAGAGAGGAATAAAACAGGAAATATTTTGAAACCTCACACTTGCCAAAACTTTGCCACAAGTCATAATAACAAAGGTAATAAATGTTTAGGAAGCAGAGAGGCTGTGCATGAGAAACATTATCCAAGGAGGAAAGGGATGGCTGCTGGGGACACCCTCTAAGTTGGGTGTTAGGTCACTGTTGGAGAGAAATGCAGCCTGCCACTTCATCTGCAGCCACTCCTTCTGATGCCTCTCACTGAGGAGACTCCAGAAAACTTTCTGGGCTCCAATTTGTGGCAGGGTCCCAGACTGGGACTCCTAGGTGGTCTCAAGCCCCAACGCAAATGCACAAGGAAGCAAACCAAGCAGCCAGAAGGGCAAGGCAGTGTTTCCCATCCCCTAAGTGGGATCTAGCAAGCAGGAAAACTTTGGGTCTCATCCATTCCAATACCCATGTACCCCTTCTTTCCATTTATAAAGGAAGCTGTGTCAAACAAACCAGCAAAGCCTCTACGAATTGTGTCATCGCAGATTCACATTCCCAGTGGGCTTCCTAGCGCAGCACAAATAAAATCGCCAGCTCACTCAGCTTCCTCACTCTAATAATTGGAGGGTGGGGGCTGAGAGGGGGGCTACGTCTAGGGGGACCGTAGACATCCGATCAGAATTCAAGGCAGCTTCTCACAACTCTTCTTGTTTATAGAAAATGAATGTCTGCCTGGTTTGCTTTAGTTCGAGAAGGGGGGGGGGTCAGTCTTTATCAGCATAGTTCACACATCTCCTGGAATTTTTTCCCCCTTATTTTAAATTGACCCACTTTTAAGATAAAGACATAATAGAAAAAGCATCGACCTTACCTGGTCCCTAATGAGGTGGAAGTCAGAAAATCTCGCTCTCATTTCCTCTCGTCTGGGATTGCCCGAGCCTGAGAAGAGACTCGCGCCACCTCGTGTGTACTGGTGCCTGGAGCGAGCCCGGCACTGACGCCCGGACGCGGCGGAGCGCGCCCTCCGGGCGTGTGCGGCTTCTCAAAGCTGAGGATTCTTCCCAGAGAGACTGCGATGCCAGCTGCGGGCACTGCCACTGCTGCTCCCTGGCCCAGGCCCAGGAGGATTTTAACTCCCTCCGAGGACTCCCAGCAAGTCTAGCTTTGAAAAAGGGCTAAGCCCTAAGCAATGGGGAAATCTGCCTCCTGCGAGGCCCTGGGGCTGGAGTGCAGGGCCTCAGGGCCCCCAAGACTAGGTGCCCTCTAGCTTCTCGAGGAGTGTGCCCGGCCTGGCTTGGATTTTACCAGTGAGCCCGCTTTATTGCCTTGTGCCGAGCCACTGCCCCGGCCCCCACGCACTCCTTGCTCTCACCAGCCTAGCAGCCTTGAGGATCCCGGCTTGTGACTCGTGGTGGCGGCTGCAGCCCAGGATCCCTCCCTCCCCAGCGAGGGCATCTCTGCCCGGCTCTTCTCGTCTCCCCTGAGCCCAGCCCAGTGCGCGGCCCGCCACCTGAGAGGGCTGCTTTCCTTCCTTCCCGGCCCACAGCTCGGGGTTCCCAGGCTGGGGCGGGGGTGGGGAGCCGCTTTGGGATGCTAAACATCAAACAAGCCAAGCCTGGGGTTTCAGGCCCTGAAGCCACTAGAGCAGCTCTCCAGGGCTCTCGAGAAAGTCCTCGTGTTTACATGGTAGCGGGGGTGGGGTGGGGGAGAGGAAAGAAGAGGGGGTGGGATGCTGTCTGCAAAATCTCCTTTACTCCGGGAGTGGGGGAGTCAGGGGGTATTTTGGAGGGGGCAAAGGTTTTCAGGGATCTCCGGAGGAACTGTTGTGTTCTCACATGAGGAAGTTTTCTGCCTTTCCAGCACCTCAGGGCCAGGCACTTCCAGAATGCTGATTTCCCCTCCAGGGAAGCCAGAATCCACCTGGGCCAGGGTCGCTAGAGATCCAAGACAGTGGTCTCCCGGAAAGGAGGGGCATTGGCTTCCCAGAGGCCGGTGGACCAGGTTGTGTGGGCGGAGGGTGTCACCAAACTGAGAACCCTCTGGCGCAGAGATAAGCGAGGGAGATGCTTCAGACTGCGTTCCTTGGCTGCTCCCTGAAGCTGGACACATCCCCCAGCCAGGAGCAGGAATGGGTGGACCCCAAGTGATTGATAGGAGAAGAGGCCAAGGCCCTGTTTTTCTGGGTCCTAGCCTCAGACCCAGCCAAATTCACCTTTTGCCGGGACAAGTAAACAGACTTCAAACTAAGCCGGCGGCGGGAAGAAGAATGTGTTTGTTAGAAAGTCCACCCAGCACCATGGGGTGATAAGGCCAAGAGAACCACACAACACGCTGAAATTGTGACTCCGGGAGCTGCTTGGGGGTGGGCAGTAAATGTGGGAAGGGAAGGGGCAGCCCCTGGGCTGCAGCCCTGCTCCACCCACCCAAGCCCTGAGCATCCAGGCTTGTGCAGCTTTGTGGTGGTTGGAGCACCTCACAGAATCTCCCACCTCACAGAATCCGGGTAGTAGGACCAAACAGCCACCGCAGTGCCCGCCTTCCCTACTCCTGGGTGCCTAGGTGCCTAGGCCACCTATACTCCTGGCCTCAGGAGATCTCAGACCAGTCACCATGCACTGTAACACAGGTGCTCAAACTTTCCTGATTTTTGTACAGTAAGTATAAATCAGCACACTCACTAGACCCAACTAACCATCCTTCCAAAATCTCCGGGTCCCTTCAAGATATCGCAAGCTGAACTACAGTGTGCAGGCCTGGTTTCTGCTGGAAGAAAGCCCTTCCTGACCTCCAGTCCTAAGCTATCCCTGGAGGGAAGATCCCTAGAAGTCGGGGAAGAGGACTGTTAGATGCAGCCAAGAACGCGGCCAATCTGTTGCTTTTGGAGGTGGTGGTGGTTCTGATGGTGAGGAGTTGGAGACAGAGAGAAATAGAGAGAAGAGGAAAAGGAAGTGAGGCAAGAGAGAAAAAAGTTGAAAGTCTAGATGGGAAGCCAAAGAAGAATCAACCCCCAAACAAACCTTCCAGGTCTAGAGGAAAGTGCTTGGAGGGATCTGTCTGCAGCCCACTGGGCTGCCTGCCCTTTGTAGGCTTATCAAGGGATAACAGCCCGTCAAAAACCACTGACTTTTCTTTCTGTCTACAGCCACTCCTTCCATCACAGCCAACACATATATCTTGAGATCTCAGACTAGGAAAGTAGAAATTACAAGAAAAGAGGTAAAATGATTTTTTTGCTGGGGTGGGGAGGAGGTGGAAGAGCTGGGACCAGGAAAAAGATGCTGTGTTGCGAAGATATAGGAGCCCAGTGTTGGAAACAGTGGGAACAAGATGTAAAACCACAGCCCAAAATCCTGTGGCAGGCGTCGGCAGTCCAGCATAGACCCATGCCACAGCCGCTGAAGTGTGTGTATGGGGTCAGATCCCTGAGTGTGGTTTGCTGTTTTTGAAATAAAACCCACAAAGACTTCAATTTCATATAAAGCCACCCACCAAATTCTAACTGTGGAGGAGCTTGGTGGCAGATCAGAAACAATCAACTTGATGTTCAAGTCTAGAGAAGCAAGTTTCATTTACTAAAAATGAAACTCATTCAGTGCTCCCTCAAATGGAAGTCCTAGCTCCCTGTTTTTTTAAATGTTGCCTCAACTCAAGAGCACAGTAGGTAGTTTCTGGGTTTCCAAACACAGAAGCCTGGCTTTGAAGATGTGGTCTGTTTTTCTTCCTCTCTGCCCTGCCTCCTGGCAGAGGTGGGTGAGCTTTGCTCTCCCCCAGTGTCTAGGACCGCTCACAATTTGGCTGCCCTTAGTCCCAAAGCAGAAAATTCCCTCTTCCCGTGGGACATTGACTCTAGGTCTGACCTCCTTAGCCAACTCAGAATCCTTTGAGCTCAAACCCAAACAATTCAGATCCCATCACCCCAAAGATGAATTCCCCCCAAAAAGCCATTTAATGTCAAATCAGAATAAAACAAAAAGATGTTTTTAATCAGAAAAAGAACCTTTTTAATTTGTATAATTTATTAGAAGCTTCTTAGGAACTATATTTAAGCCAATTATCTACATAAGTTACAACAGAAAAAGACTGACGTGGCAAATTCCAAACTGCCAAATAATATACACAGATTTATCAATGCCCATTTTAAAAAAATGTGAGGGGCTGGGAATAGGAAGGGTTGGTTTTTTTTTTTTGTCTTTACAACAAAAATGTACAGATTACTAAAAACTAGGCATTTAATCCAACTTTTGACAGGATTTTACAGCTACAAGTTCACATCAAACATAAAACAATTTTCTAGGCGGGGGGATAGTCGGGTTGAACCTAAATGGCTAAAGGGCACCTGGGAAGGGGCACTTCCTTTCTGTCATTGATGAGTGGGTTATGTCAAAGAATCTTCCCTCTCCCCAGCTCCCGTTCTCCTTTCTTAAAAGAAAAAAAATAGAAAGAAAGAAAAATAAAAAAGAAAAGAAAATCCTGATATTTACAAGCAAGTCCACATGCTGAAAAAGTGTGCCCAGTCAAGTCGAGGTCTTTGGGGTCCAGATCCACAGTAGTGTGGAGCCCTCTCCAAATTGTGCCCCACCCCAGCATGAAAAACCCCTTAGGACCACCGAAAAGACACCCCCTTTTTTTTTTTTCCCTATGTCTTTCTGTGTTTAAAGACTCCGTAAGGAATTGAATTTGCTTGGCTGGTTTTATTTTCTTTTTCTATTAAAAAAATCCACAAATTTTAGAAAGAAAAAAATAAAAGAAAGACATCCAGCAGTTTGGCCTTTGTGTAGTTTTCCTTGGTCTAAACTCGGACAGGTTCTTAAGAAAAGTCAGAGCGAGTGGAGCAGCGGGTGGACGGTGGTCTGTGTGGCGGGCAGAGGAGGAGCGGAGAGGCGGCCCGCCGGCTTAGGGCCTGCCGCCAGTCCTCTCACCAGGTCCGACCGTATAGCAAGGTGGAGCAGGACATGGTGCCATAGTCCGAGCCCGAAGAGTTCAGGTGGGACAAGCTGGAGACCTGGCCTTGCAGCGCTGCGGGGCTGGCGGCGTGGTGCGCCAGGTCCGGGGACTGGCCAGCGCTGCCGGGCTGGTGGCCCGGGTGTGCACCCAAGCCGGCGCCACCGCTGCCCACTGAGATAGCCGCCGCTGCCGCCTGGGCAGCTTGCGCCTGCTGCTGCGCCTGCTGCTGTGCATGGCCTTGCAGGCTGCCGGTGCCCGGCGCGGGGGCGCCCGCCTGGCACGGTTTGCCGTCTTTGACCAGGACCGGCACAGCCACACGGCGCGGCGACTGCTGCTGAGCCTGCTGCTGTTGGGGGCATCCGGCGCCCCCGCCGCCCCCGCCGCCGCCGCCGCCGCCACTGTCCTGCTGCAATTGTTGTTGAGCCGCCTTGTCCTTGGCCTGGCGTTTCATTTTGTAGCGGTGGTTCTGGAACCAGATCTTGACCTGCGTGGGTGTCAGGTGGATCATGCTGGCCAGGTGCTCGCGCTCCGGTGCCGACAGGTACTTCTGCTGCTTGAAGCGTCGCTCCAGCTCGTACACCTGCGCCTGGGAGAAGAGCACCCGGCGCTTCCTGCGCGGCGCGCTTGGCAGTGGGGCCATGTTCTTGCTCACGTCCCCCAGCGAGCCCAGGCCGCCCATGCCGCTCATATTCATGCCGCTCGCTGGGCCCATGAAGCGGGAGACTGTAAGCGACAAACGCATAGCGTCGGCCGGGGCCGGGGCCGGGGCCGGGGCCGGGGCCGGGGCCGGGCTGGGGCAACCCTGCCTTCCTCGCCCCTTGGTGGCCCGCCCGGCCCGCCCCGACGGCGCCCTTCGCACCTAGGCCGTTTGGAGCCTGCTGGTGAGGCCCAGCCGCTGGAGATCGTTAGCTCTGCCCGGGGCAGGGCGGTGGGAGAGTGTGCCGGAGCAGCCCGATCAACCCTGGCTACACCCTCCCATCTCAGCATTCCCCTTGCGACCCAAAAAGCGCAGAGAAGTGGGGGTGAGAGGCTGCTCCCGCTCTTCTTTGCCCTAGCCCTGTTGGGGTTGGCTGGCCACAGGCGGCGAACTGAGCTCAGGCAGGGACTTGGGATCCGACGGTAAACTTCCAACTTTGGAAGGTTAGGAGAGGAGGGTACTCTCTTCTGAAGGTTCAAACCCTCACACACTTTGCCTCCTCGCTTCTCTGATGTAGGCCCCAGCGAAGGCACCTGCTTGGCCCATTAGGGCCCCCTCTGGCGCCGAGCAACCTCCCACCGGTCCAGACTTCGCTGGAGAGCGCGATGGCCGGGCGCTCCAGTGCATCCCGCCAGGTCGCCTCTTTCCCAGCCAGGCCCTGCCTCGCCGCACCCTACGCGCCCTGGATCCTGTAGCTCAGCTTGGGGCGCCTTCCTCGGCCCTCGGAGGTCTTCCCGCTGAGCAAAGATCCCACTTAGCAGCGCCTGGAGGTACTGAGTATCAGCACCTGTCCACAGGATCCCAGTGCTACCAAGCGTCTCTACTTGGACAGCCCGCCCCCCAGCCCAGCAAGGGAAAGACTCCCAAGCTCCAGTACCCAACTCCCCGGCGCCCTTGCCTGCTGCCTGCCCTGGCCTGTCCAGCGCGCAGCCCATCGGCGCCGCGCCCTCCTGTACTGAGCCCGCGGCCCCGCGGCGGGGCGGCCTCACTTACTGGCCGGGAAGCGCGGGTCTGGGTTGGCGCCGTACCATCCGGGGCCCGAAGCGCTGTTCCGCATGGTGTCCTGGTAGGGCGGCAGCTCACTCATGTTGCCCAGGTTGCCGTTGCAGTAGCCCCCCACGGCGGAGTGCGAGAGCTGGGGCACCCCCGCCGCCGTCATGTGGTAGGCGGCGGTGACGGCGCCGTGGTGCCCCACGGCGTGCTGCTGCATGGCCGCGGCCGGCGGTGCCGCCTGGCCCTGCCTGTACGCCGCCAGCGGAGCCCCGAGGCCGCCGCCCTCCATGCCCACTTTCTTGTAGCTTTCCTCCAGGGGACTCAAGATGTCAGACACTGAGAACGGAGTCGTGTGCTTTGGACTCATCGACATGATTCGGCGGCGGCTGGAGGAGGAAGGAAGAGGAGGAAAAAAAAAGGGAGAGGGGGAAGGCGAAGCCTCGCTACTTTTTTTTTTTTCTCCCTTTGCCAAATATTCTGGTGTTACCTTAACGCCGATCTTGTTGGATGTACACGTAACGGAGTGGACCGAGTCCGCCTTAATTGGCTTGAGTGGCGGCTCGGGGGCTGCCTCGCGTTTGTTTTAGCCCGGCGCCAGGTTTTAGGCAGCCACCAGAGGCGGGGCATAAGCGCTAAAGCAACAAGACAATAGAAGCCTACATCTTGCCCCGGATAATTAGCTTACATGCTGATGACAAGGTAAACACCTTTAAGTTTCACTTGTCAGGATTTTTAGATCAGAGAGAGAGAGAGAGAGAGAGAGAGAGAGAGAGAGAGAGAGAGAGAGA
>NDGM011184919.1:0-10221 GCA_002564305.1 Octomys mimax | reverse complement strand
TGGATGAGTCAGAGCCATTGCTTGGCCAATGTGCTCTCTGTGAAAGCCTGAGAGAATGTTTTTTCTCCACGTGTATTATAGCCAAACTTCTTTTGTCAATTTAGGGAAGGAATTTAAAAACATGCTGAGATTTGACTTGAACATTCAGTAATAGATAGGGTAAAGCATATTCTTCCACAACTCCATGGACAGTTTCTATGGCAACACTTATAGTTTTGAGTGTAAATTTCACCTTGGAAGCCTCCTAGATGTAGGATCAGAGTGCTTGGATTTAAATCCTGGAATCCTAGTGTATCACTCAGTAAAGAATATTAGGCAAGTTGCTCAGTTTCTCTAAGACTCATACCTCTCCTTTGTAAAATGGAAATAATGAAAATATTTATTTTGTAGTATTTCTTGAAGATTAGAAAAATAACACACATATATATAAGATGCTTAATATACTAAGTTGATATAGTAAGTTCCCAATTATATTTTAATACATTTTGTATTCTAATATATTGATATATGGTCAATTTACATTTAGAACAAATTATACTTAAGAAGTAATGTATTCTTAAGTATATATAATGGTACCTCTTTTCATGAACATGTTTGTTTGTAAACAGCTTGTTCCACAAACAGAAACATTTGGCAAAATTTTGTTTTTGTTTGCAAACTCTGCATCAGGTCAGAAACATGACCATGGCCATCTTTTCCACACAAGCACAAGCATGGCTATTTTCCCCAAAATCACAGAACAAATTAAGTTCATGAATGAAGGCACTTTAGAATATGTAACACATGACAAATCTAAAAGTACAAAACACCAAAAATGATTTATAATCTTCCTGGCTGATGATTCCTGTTGACATTTACAAAACAGAAGTAATACATTTATGGTTAGAAATGTCAAGCAGAAAAAGTACATAATATGGAAAATGGGAAATTCTTCCTTTTTTTGCAGACAAATCCCTACTGTTTATAATTATTCCCATAAAAAGTGCACATTTCCTTATACAACAATATACTTTTTCTTTTTCACCCATATCATCCTAAGTATACTGTCTGCCCTTGCTTTCCCCCCACTTTTTTCTTGGAGTTCTTTCCACAACAGGTTTACTGAACTCTCTTTAATGTTCTCTTAGTGGTGTATTCCAAATCATACCTATTGATGACACTGGGTTGTTGTCAGGTTTGGTAAGTTCACTTGCAATTTGTATTCCTGCGAATAGTCTCCCATAGATGTGCTGGAGAATATTTCCATGAGTATCAATAAGATACTTTTACAGCATGCTTTATAGGTTCTATAGGTATTTGTTAGATTCCCCTGTATCAACTTACATATCTAAAGGCTGTTTTCCATGCCTTTGCACAGGGTCTAGTGTAAGCATTTTCTAGATTAAAAATGACATAGTTATATGTTTTTGGTGAGTAGAGTTCTACACTTTCTCTTGTTTTGATTTATTTTTTCTATGTTTGTATATTTTTTCTATGATAAATTACATGATTGTAGACTTTGTCCATTTTTGTTGTTATTTTTATATGCTCTTTTTATCATATGTGGTTTAAAATACATATTAAATTAAATATAATTTTAATTACATCTTGGGATCAAAAAATTGTTTATTAGATAGAGTACAGAAAATTTGTATTTTTGGCCTGGAACTTTTTCTTCTTTTGCAAATAGCACTAGACTTTTTTTTTTTTTGAGTTACAGTCATTTTTTTTTCCACGTGGGGTGTTTGTAGTTCAGGACACATGAGCTAGCCTTGCCTATGGTGTTCTCTGTGCTCCTGGGTATGACACAGATGTATGAGTGGGTGGGTCCTTCCTATGATCTTGCTACATTTGATAGGGAAGTGGTACAGTTGTCCTGCGGTATCCATGGGCAGATGGGTCACTGGACCCTACCAGGATACCAGTTTTTGTGGGTGTTCAAATTTCTTACATAAAATGTCAAAGTATGTGTAACCAAAAGTGTGTATAACTTACATACATCCCTTTGTATAGTTTAAATGGCCTCCAGATTACTTATAATATCTAATACAACATAAACACTATGTAAATAGTTGTAAACTATGTAGTTCTTTGTTTGAAAATTTTTTTTTTTTATTTTTTTGATGGTTGGCTGTAGCTTCAGATATAGAGCCTGTGGATACAGACATCCCACTGTACTCTGTCTGTCTCTTTGTCTGTCTGTGTCTCTGTCTCTGTGTCTGTCTCTGCCTCTTTCAGTCTCTGTCACTGTCCCTCTGTCTCTGTCTCTCTGTTTCTATTGCAGGGGCTGGAAAAGGTAAGTAGGATGTAATAGAAAACACAAGTCAGTAGAATCTCATTAGAAGGTGACAGCAGAGCTAGAGAGGAAGGTAAAAACATTAATAATTTGATATGAGAGGATGAGCTGAAGATAAGCATGGCCAGGTGGAGAAAATGGTGCAGTGACATGAAATTCAAAATCCCAGCAGAGCTATGAAAGTCACACAATCCTGGTTTTCAAGTTATATTTCAAAGCTACAGTGATTAGAACCAGTGTGGTATCAGCACAGAACAGACATGTAACAGATTAGAGGACCCAGAAACAACCCCAAACATGTTCAGCCACCTTATCTTTGATGGAGGGGCCAAAAACTTATGCTGGAAGAAAGACAGCTTCTTTAGTAAATGGTGCTGAGGAAACTAGCGGTCTACATGCAGAAGATTGAAGCTAGACCCATGTCCCTCACTATGTAGTAAACGAATATCAAAATGACTTAAAAATACAAATATTAAAACACTTCACCTGCTGGAATATAAGACAATTAAATTCCTGACATTGCAAATGTAATCAAAGAGTTTCTAGATAGAACACCAAGAAATAACATTAAGAATCAACAAATGAGATCATATCAAAGCTGAAACCTTCTGTACAACAAATGAAAAAATGACAGGAGCAAAGAGACAACTTACATAATGGGCCAAAAGTTTTGATAGCTGCACCTCAGGCAGACAGTTAATATTTAGATTATATAGTGAATGAAACATAATTAGACCTCACGAATAAAAGACCCAATCAAAAATGGGCAACTGAAATAAATACACACTTCTCATAAAATGGGCTCAGAGGAAGAGTATAAATGGCCAATAAATACATCAAAGATGTTCAACCAGACTGATCATTACAGAAATACAAATCAAAACAACACTGAGATTCCATCTTACTTTGCAAACAATGACCATTATCAAGAAATCAAATAACAAATGCTGGCAAAGATGTGGGGAAAGCAAAACCTTTCTACATGGTTAGTGGAAATATAAACCAGTACAACCTCTGTGGAAATTAATATGGAGAGTCCTCAAAAAACTAAAAACAGAGATTCAATTTCAATCCCACTCTTTCCTACTAGGTATCTTCCCACAAGAGTTAAAGACATCACATTACAGTAGTACGTGCACACACACACACAGCGATAGCAGTACAACAGCTAAGTCTTGAAAGCAGTTTACATACCAATCAACAGATGGAGCTTGACTTTCCCATAAAGAAGGACAAATCTGAGTCATTTTTAGGAAAATGAGTGTACCTTGAAGCCACAATGCTAAGGAAATAAATCAGACATACAAGCTTCAATATTGTATGTTTTTTCTTATATGAAGCCAACGTATGAATATAAATAGTATATAAATTAACCCAAAGTATGAATAAATTAAAGTGAAACAAAAAGAAAAAAGGAAACAAGGAGATAGATCTTTCGCAAATGGGAAGGGGATGCCAAGAGATGGAAGGTGGGTAGAGGGAAAGGACATCTAAAGAGAATTAAGACACATCACAAGCATGCACTAACGAGCTGCAAGGAATATAATCATTACGTGTGGCAAACGTGTGCTAGTTTAAAAAAAGAAAGAATACACTTGCCTCAGAAGTTTCCCTGTGACCTCTATATTGTGAAATGACCAATCTGAACAAGTGACTAGTACAATAAAAATTAGTTAGGCTACAGCCACCAATACTCCTGTATATGTGACGCTATGAGTCTGAATCATTTTGGTAAACACAAACACATACAAACACACACACACACACATAAACACACACAGACACGCAGAAAGACACACAGACACACACACACAGACACACACACACACACACACACACACACACACCAATAGATACAAAGGCCATTGAAGTACAGGATCTCTCTTATTTCCATATCCCTCACTCTTTCCTTCCCTTTCTATATTAATTGGGAATCTGGGAATTGAATGTCACCACATGTGAGGGGGTGAGTCCTACTTCGTTACACATATTTTAATAACTAGGGTTCAACACTAAAAACACATAAAGCCAGGACTTAAGAGTCCAATTTCATAATGCTGCTTACTTTTGGCATTGAGCACTGTTTTATGATCATATTCCTTTCGGCAAGCCAGAAGTTCAACTTTCAGTAAGAAGAGTTAAGTGGTGAAAATGTGTAAGATAAACTCATAAAATTAGGCTTCTAAAAGTGGAATTAGCTAAGTGAAAAGGCATAAAATCAGCTCATAGTAAGTAAAGCTAGCAATTTACATCCACTTAAAAATGTTTTTAATTTTTTTACAGTGTGATAGTAGCAAGAGTGACAGATCAGCAAAATTCAGACCATGTAATAAAACCAGCCACAGTGATTAAAGAGGAAAGTTTACTAAGTGAAGATCAAAATGATTTTCTCTCTTCAGGATGAACTCATTAGAAAAGTCAGACTGGAACCATCTGGGTTGCATTCAGACCAGCAGAGCCATGGACCACATTAGAGCTGCGGCCTCTTCTCCCCTGGGGATCTTTGGCTTCTGCACATGAGAAGACTCTGAGAACAAGAGCCCCACAGCCGCTGTCCTTTGTAAATCCATTGAATTTGGTGAGAGGGACACCCCACATTTCCATCTGTCTGACTTCTCTATAGCCGAGTGTAAAGATGACAATGTTGCTGGTATCGTTAGGGGAAAAGGATTTTAAATATGTGAACTCTTTAAGATGACTCTGTCTTCAAAGATTTACATGTTAGTTATTTTTAAGTGAATGTTTTTTAACCTTAATTTTTACTTTGTTGTTAAAAAAGGTCACTATTGAGACTTATTATTTTAATTAATATATGTCAGTATGGCTCTGTACTCATCCGGTAGTGTGAACTCATGCCATGAACTATAACTTGCCGTCCATTGTCGCTGCCTCCACGAGTTCCTGTTAACACTTTTAGCTTAGATCTGCAAATATGAATTAGTGAATGTCATAGCTTTGTGCATCAGGCAGGGGTCTTTTTTTTTTTTTTAAAGAAAGTTTGGGTTATTGTGTCTCTAACTTGTGAGCAGATTTGTATGCTGAATGCACAGCTCAGGTAGATTATCTAAAGGGAGTCTGCAGTAATTACTTCTTCAAGACTTGGTAAATAGAATTCTTTCTCCTTTCCTGGGCTAATTTTTTTTCTTCCTCTTTGCCTGTTCTTTCAATTAATTTTCTATTGGCATTTCAGAGTACCCTAGACTGGCAAATTCATAAAGAAAAGAAGGTTATTTAGCTCAGATTGCTAGAGGCTGAAAATCCAGAAGTGGGTGACTGCACCTACTGAGGGCTTCATGCTGCATAGCATGGCATGGAAGCAGAAAGCCAAGCAGGCAACTGGGGAGGAGACGAAGCAAGGCCTCCTTTTACAACAGCTGGTCCTGTGGAAACTAACCCAGTTCCAGGAGAGAGGCACTAGTTTTTTAAATGACCTAATCACTTCTTGAATGTCCTACTTCTTCTAACATTGTCCCATACAGACCAAATTTCTACACGTGTTTTGCAGGGGGACAGATCACTTCCAAACTGTACAGCACCTGCTTATTTCTTGCTCATCCTTTCGATCTCAGACACATCCCTTGGAAGAATGTCCATGATGCCTCTGCTAGCTCTTCCTTTCCCCCATAACACTCTGAACTCTTGTATTATCACTTAATGAACCATTTACCATATTTTTTATTTATTGTCTGTATTTTGGCAAATTTGATGCCAGGCTAGTGTTTCCCATTTAAAATCTCCCTGGTGCCAGCACATGGTAGTCTGTACATAGCAAGTGTGTTATAATGCTAGTTCAATGAACGACACTTGCTACTAAGGTAGAAGGGAATTTAATTCTTGCTTCACAGGCCGCACAGCTAGGGTCAAAGCACCTAGGGCCTGAATAAGAATCAGGATAGCAACAAAATATTGAAATCTGTACTTTTAGGAAGAAAGTAGCTTAAGTTATAAGTTTTGAAGTACAGATTTTATAACTAGGAAATGACTGTTATTTTCTACATTTACAACCATACCCTATTATGGCAGGACATCAAAACTCAGTCGGGTGATTTTTGGGTGCTTCCTTCTGCTTTCTGATTGTGCACAAGAATCTGGAAGATGAATGTGGTTGTGGCCTGGAGAAATGAGGAGGATGTCTATTATTTGGTTTGCAATTGTCACCACTGGAAATCTAAATGGCCATTCCCCCTGTTGTCTGCAAGGTAGCATTCCTGCCTCCTGCATGTCAAGAGGGCCTAGGGGAGTCTGCCTGGGATTGAACTTGTGATGCCCTCTCATTGCCACTTTCCAAGTCCTGCTGCATTCTGGAGCCTGATCTTCTCAGGTATCTTCCCTGTGCTGTGTAATTGCTCCTTTGCTCTCTTCTCCTTTGAAGTTATTTGTTTTGTACCTTCTCCCCAAACTTCAGTGTCCCAAGTTGTCCTTTGAAACAGATTCACTAAAACAAGAGCCAGGAAAGGTGTTTGGCTCTAATAGCTCCTACTGTGCACACTGCAGCCTACTTGCCTCTCAGGAAGGTGTGTGCAAAGCTCTACCTGCTTTCAAAGCAGCAGCATCGTGGTGGCAGGCAGAAGCATCCTAGTGGCAGGGCACAGCTGAGAAAGCTGCTTAACCCAGCAACCAGAAGTGGGGGAGGGGAGGGAGGTAGCAGCCAGGGACAAAATGCAGCTGCCAAGGTCAACCCCGGGACCATTCCCTTCAAGTAGGCCCCACCGCCTAGGTGTTCCGCACCTCCCAATGCGGCAGATCATGATGTCATCAGTGCAGAGCTACTCGGGGTCTAACCCCCTTTGGAAAGCCCCACCTCTGAGCACAAGAGACTTTCAGGGAACACTTCAGATAATAACAATTGACAAGGAAATTATCCTGTGATTGGGCTTGATTTTGTGTCCCCAAGCCACACAATTACTGGGGTGCCTAACAGGGCTCTTTTGTCCACTTAACACCCAGATAAAATGAGGGATCTATCCTTTATTTAGGACCTCCATAAAAATTGAGAACTGCCCAAAACATTGGCTTCAAAATGCGAAAATAAAACTACAAAGCTGAAATTATTAAAAACTCAATGAAAGGTCCATAAAACATAGCATTTTGTTGACTTCATTTGACTGATAAATTTAGAATCCATAATGATTTTATTATATTTGAATAGGTTAGATATTTCTCACATCTCAAGAACTATTAAGTATTCACGATGATTGCTAGAAGGCATAATTAATAAGAAATTGAGCTACTCAAGGGTAATTTTCCAAAAGTGCAATTGTAAAAAGCCTTTTACTTTTTCCCAAAGAACAGTTATAGTTACTACAGGGATGTGAGACTATTTCAGTATGTTTGACAGGATGTTACAGGGAATCTTTAAAGTTTTAAAATTTCTGAGAGCTTTCTGTGCTCCTAGTTCCTGCACTTCCTAGCTCCTAGTTCTAGTCCGTGTCTTGGTGATCTTCAGTCTGTCAAGAGTCTCCTTGCTTGGAGAGGGTGATGCAATTCCTGGTGCCAACTCTACAAAGTTAGCGCAGACTTACACTAACATAATATTACATTTCAATATAATATTGAAATATACAGGAATAATAAATAAAAATTTATTACAGTAAAAGACACATTGCCATGAATAGCCCTGAAAATATTCCCCCTTACTTTGAACACACTTACCCCATTTTTCTCACCACCGTCTGAAGCTGTCTCATAAAAACATCAGTGCGTCTTCACCCACCTTCTTCACTGAATGTGGCACCCTCTCACTTCTGAACCTTCCCCTAAGTCAGACTGATTATGAAAGGTAAACACTGAGTTGATTCAGGACAGTGAGGCAGCCAGAAGAGCACAGCTAAAGACACAAAAGTGGACTTCTAGAGCTGTGTGGAAAGTGGCCAGAGTGACAGGCTAAGTTTGAAGCAAGACAGAGTATTTTGAAGGGGATAAATGACAATATGCCTTTTTGACTAATACACTAAAAAAATTAAACATTCACTATTTGTCATAATCACACTGAATATGGCATGTCACATTCACTGAAGTGCATCTAGGGCTGTTTCCTCATCTATGTCACAATTCTTTTCTCCAAAGAGCAATCAACCTCCTCTTTTGAAGAACTTGAGCTAATTTCTTTCAAGCCTAAGTTGAAGAACTTTTGATGCCACACAAAGCCATTCTTCCCTACTCCCAGGTCAGCTGGACGTCTTACTTAGAGACCGTTGTTCTTTCTAGTTAACAAAACACCAAGTATTCTTTACCACTTCACTAGGAACTACAATGAGATTGAGACCTGAGTTCTTGGTGGTTTCTTCTCTAGTACTCTAGTGCTTCTGTCACTCATGGAGAAGCCATCCACCCTACTCTGGCATGACACAAATGGTGGTTTTGTGGGATTTGGAGTGAGGAATACTTCAGTCATGTTGCTGTGGCAAGAGTTAGTGATTTTTTATCTCAAGGTCACAATGGACAGTCCTCATATGTGGGCCTAAGCTATGAGTGTCATTTGTGAGAACAACTCCATTTTAGAGGAGGAACCAGAATTTCTGAGGCATAAGCTATGCTGGTCAATAATTGTCTCCTTTTTTAAAATTACCCCTTTATCTCATTTTTTCTTTCTTAATTATATAGATATAATTATATAATTAATTCTTAATTATATAGAGAATAAAAAAGTCAAACATGAATTCAGTAGAATTTAATATTTTAGGTAATCCTTTTAAGACTATGTTGAAAGCTTCATTATTGATCCTATGCATAAAGACTTTGTAGAAAGGTGGTACACTAATGAAAATTATTAACAAATTGATGTTACTTTTATAATTACATTAAAGTTTAAGTGTAAATGATAACTAGGATAGAACTTAACAAATTACAGAAGGTGAAGTAGTTAATATGAGTGAAGTTCTTCTATCAGGTAGCAGGAAAAATTTGTTGTAGGCCCGGTGGTAATACAGGTCACAGTAGAATTTTTCCATTTGGCAAAATTCATGAAAATGTGAGCGTATGTTAGGTAATTAATAGGAGAGACAAAGTCAAGAAAATAAGAGAACAGTGGCTTTGATGAAAACAAGCTTACAATGAGATCTTGGTTCTGTCATTTCCGCACCTAAACTTGCACAATTCACCTAACTTCTCTTTATTGTTGGTTTTTCAGCTATGGAACACCAGTGCCAACTGTGTAGGACATTCCAAAATCAAACAGCAAACCTCAGCTTCCCATTGTGTGCTATGGTAGTGGAGATATGCTCTGCTAAAAACCATCTCGTTTTGTTATAAAATGTGGAAAATTGTGTGCATATATGAGAAAAATACGTGGCTTCCATGTACTATACATGCTTTTTTTTGGTCCTGAGAATTGGACTCTAGTCCTCATACTCACTGGGCAGGCGCTTTGCTGCTGAACTGTAGCCCCAGCCCCATGCTTTGTTTTTGACTGACCAAGAGCAAGAACCTTTTCGCTCCTCTCTGAACATAACAGGCAGAGAATCATCTTCTCTTTCTGGGACAAGAGAGCTTTGTAGAACATAGACTGAAACCCAAAGGGGCTTAAGGAGTTAGTGACTTTGCTGTGTCAAGTAGAAGCTAGTTAAGAAGCCAAGGAAGGTGGACAATAGAGAGACACACATAAAACACTGAACTTACTCTGTTCCAGATATTATAAAAAGACTCTACTTATCACTTTATACAGATGATGAGATTAAAGAGCCTGCATTGGCAAAAGGTTGGTTTATGGTTATCCCTGAGAGTCACAGTGGATGCTGCATGGGGACTGCTCTCCTCCAGTATTAACCTGAAGCATGCCCAAGTGTAGGGACAGAGGAGCCTTCATTCTCACCTAGCTCCTGTGAGAACCTGATGGGCATTGCATGTTTATTGTGGGTGTCTGTATTCCTTAACTGTATTCTTTCAATAGAAGTAAGTTAAGTTAGAAGTAAGTTAAGTTAGAAGTAAGTTAAGTTAGAAGTAAGTTA
>NDGM011184904.1:0-13869 GCA_002564305.1 Octomys mimax | reverse complement strand
ACAGAGAGTGGGAATGAAGAGAAATGCAAAAAGTTCCTGTGTGACAGGACCCTGGGGAGAACCCGTGTTTGAAGCTTTAACAAGACTCCCTGGATTTTCAAGAGCCTCCTTGTACCCTTTAAAAACTCACAACTATCCATTTGAGTACAGTCCCACATTTGCAAAAAGAACTAAAATGGCCCTGAACCGTGAATCTACTTTTTTAATTTTTATGACTTTTAAGGGAAGTGTATGAGTGGCAAAGAAAATCAGATGGCAATGTGTTTATGCATCTATGTATTGTTTAGAAAAAGATCAAGCAATGAAGGATAGACAATGAACAGGCAAGGGACACTCTCCTAAAGCCATGCTATTGGAATGAGCAGGAATAAATTATAGCCCAGTGGAGGTGAAGGTGTGGCATGTGTGCCTCAGTGGGCTGTTTGTTGTTGAAAGCTCCAAAATGTTTGTGATTGCTACTTATTTTATCTTTTGTCACACAGGAATAAAATCCAGGAGGCAGTTGTAGTCAGCATCCGGCTGGGCTTAGAAGTAATACTTCCTGAGGAGATCACAGATATTTGGTGACCAAGAGAAAGAGCTCCAATATTTTCAACTTAAATCTCAAGGAATTTTAGAGATAATATTTACATAGAAAACAAAATTACTGAGAGCTTCAGAATTTTGTAGGTACTTTGTCTTATATTTCCATTACATTTTATGTTGTAATTTTTTTTAAACTTTAATTTAAAATTGTTAAAAGAAATTAGAGAATTAAATATTCCTCACTTACATACCTATACACAATGATTCTTATTTAACTAGTTAACACAATAGTCTCCTTTACTTAATGTTAGCTGTCAACTTCCTTCAGGCATAATTGTAGTGAGATGGTTTCTACAGATATTAGATGCTGTTTACCTCAATTATAAGTATTATATGCCATGAAAATTTTCATGTTCAATAAATAAATATAATCTTTATTTTTTGGTTGACATCAAAAATGATGATATTCATTGACTTCCTATTCTCCACTTAGACAGCATGTGATATTCTAGGTGGAATATATGGAGAGGTGTCTATGCAAGAAAGTATCTCTTTACTAAAAGGCAAATTCACAAGGTAGTAAGACATAAGAAGAAATTCGTGTCTTGATGACTTTTTGCCCATTAATTAAACCAACAGTTAGGCATCGTCAATAGAAATCTCCACGTACCTCAGCAAATCTTTCCTAGTCACACATTCTGCTGTGGCATAGCCAGCTTGACTTTGTGAAGGCAAAATTCTTTTAGTTATAGAACATTAATAGTAGCACCATTTAGAAATATAAACAACTGAGCCAAGAAAATTACTGTGAGTTGGAGACCAGCTGGGCTATGATGTTAGTTCAAGGCCAGCCTGAACTACATAGTGAGAACCTGTCTCAAAAAGACTACTACTATTAAAAAAATAATAATGATAATAATACACATAAATATAAATAAAAACATTAAGGGTTCAACCTTCTGTGGAGATTAATTGAACATAAACTGTGAATTTAATCATAAAATTGGACAAAGTATGTGTATAAAAATTAGGTAGTCTGAAGATTCTCAAATTTCTTTTATATAATCAACTTTTGGAATAGACTTACTGACCTTTGCGTGAAAAGATTTACCTATGAAAATGTTTCATAGGTATTTCTACATGCCTATCCAATGTATTAGCAACCAGAGTTTTGCTAATACAATGGCCGTCCTTGGTTTCCCTTATCATTTTTGATGACATCAATTCTAGCTATTACTCCAGTGCATAACCATGTATGTTGTTGTCTTCTACTATTTGTCATATTTTTTTCTAATTACATCATTTTCCCTTTGATTTTGTGAAAATAAAAAAGATTCATAATAAAATATTCACAACTAGGATTGTTATCATCAAGTAGTTATTCAGAGTAACAGATATCAACAAAAATTATTCACTCTTATAAATTAGAAATGCCTGGACATTAACATAAAACAGATTTTTCGATAAACTAAAAGAAACTAGTCATATTAAAAAATACAAATTTGCATATATATTACAATATTTTGGGCACAACATCTAAACCTCTTCCCATTTCTTAACTTCCTATTTATCTATTGTGCATCTTGTTCTCTCTCTCTCTCTCTCTCTCTCTATAGAGAGAGAGAGAGAGAGAGAGAGAGAGAGAGAGAAATTTGACTAAAATGAAATTAGATCAAATATTTAAATATTCAAACAAAAGACTTAGTCATCTGGAAGAAAAATAGGTACAACTCTTGAAGCCATAGGCAAAGGTAAGGGCTTTTGAGGAAAATTCCAAGTGACACAAGAAATAATACTAAGATCAACAAATGGGATCATATAACATTTAAAAAGTTTCTGCATAGCAAAGAATTCACCCAGTAGAGAGAAGAGACAATGTATAGAATAAGAAAACATTTTTCCAGTTATTCCTCAAAGTTCTAATACCTAGAATATATTGTGTATCAATTTCAAATTATTAGACTGTCCAAAATAAAAGGCCGAATCAAAAGTGGGCAGGCAAAATAAAGATACTTCTCAGAAGAAGTATAAATGGCCAATCAATGCAGGAAAAAGAAGTTTCAATATTGCTGACCATAAGAGAAAAGTAAATTAAAGCGACTTCATGATACCAACTTTCAAAAACAAAAATGGCTGTAATTAAATAATTCAATAAAAACAAGTGCTGTAGAGGATGATGGGAAAAAGAACTCTTCCACATGGTCAGTGAGAATTGAACTATTTGTTTCTTTGAAGCGAATGTTTGCCTTGACAGAGTGTTACCAGTTTAGAGGTTTGCAGTGATTTTTTAGCCTGAATCAGGGAGTAGAAAAAAATTTAAACATTTTAATAAGAAGATATCATTTAAAAGATGAAGAGAAATGCACTCTGTCTAAAATTTCTAGACAAGGTAAGGGTATTATCCCATAATTTATTTAGTTACCATGTTATTATTAATGGAAAGTGAAATCCTGCGAATGTAGGTAGTATGTTTTTAACTGAAAAATTAAGTTAGACAACTTACTTTGTAGTGTGTGGATTTAGTGGTTCTCATGATCATAATTTGATCCCTCTCAGTTTGAAATTTTAATAATATTTAAAATGTATCAGAGAATAGGACCTCAAATAAATATTTGTTGGTAGCCAAAAAAAAAAAAAAGAAGAAGAAGAAGAAGAAGAGAAAGTCTGACATCAACTTCCATTTATCCCTTCAGAGATGTTTTGCATTTGAGTAGCAAAAGAAATCTTGAGTTTAAAATTCATCAAAGTAATAAAACTTCCTAAAAGTTATAAAACATACTTAATATAATTACGTAATTTCACTCTAACCATCCAAGTGATGTCAAGTGAAAAGTAATTTTAACCTCTAAAAGATTTAACTTTAGTGCATTCAGATTCTTTCTTTGGGTATAAAGTATAAAGAAGTATTTGGACTATATCACCCTCATGTTAAGGACAATAATCAAAAGTTGAATGTACTTCATTCTGTATAATTTCCCAATCATCATGCCCCTCTGCAGTAAGAGTAGGTGGACATGGGAGTGATGGGGCTTGTGCCCAGAAAAGAGCAACAAGTCTCAGAGGTAGGATGGGACCATTCCACAGCCTGCAGCATCTGAAGACCAGAAGCAAACCCAGACAGGAGGGTCCCGGGTCAAACCCAAAGCCCTATAAGGAGAGCACAAATCGGAAGGAAGTGAAGGACATCAGGTATAACCCAATTACCAAGGTTTAATAATATACCAGTACTTAAATAGACCTGCAAAGCATAGAACATACTTGCATATTCAAGGAAATGGAAAATTATAATTTTTATTTATAATTTAATTTTTAAACCTATGACATTTTTCATAAGCAGCAAAGCATTTTTGAACATTTTATCTTGTTTCCAAAGTTTGCTTCTGTAAATTATAAACATTTACAGAAGTAAGTTGAAGCTTTGGTAGTTACATGACTAACTCAAATCACATCGCAAATTAAAAGCACAATTGAAGTCTTCTGGCTGTGATATTGTTTTGTTTATAGTCATACACTCCAATTTAATTCCAGTACATTGTTTCAGTGATGAAGCACAATCATTTCTGCCAGCATAACTTTACTGCACAATTCAGTGATATTTTAATAGACCTAAATATGGAAGATAGTGATATCGTTTCAATAAGGGAGAAGGTTCAATTGGCCTTAAGTTCCAAATCCTCTTTGAGGGCTCTCAATCACACATTATTGAATAGGAGTATTTCTTTTTTTTTTTTTTTTGAACCAAGGATTGAACTCAGGCCCTTGTGCTTGCCAGGCAAGCGCTTATTCTACTGAGCCATCTATCTCCCTGGCCCCCATGGAGTATTTCTTAATTTGATTCTTTTCTCCACAATCATACATGAGATTGAAAAAGGAAATGATCTGGGGATGGATTTTAATTGTCTTCTCATCCAACTCTGAAAACCAGTGAGATGAACAAGACATGGTATAACATGTAGTTTAAATTTCATTTGCCTTCATAATAACTAAGTTCATGGGAAACATCCAATTAAATCAGTGACATGAGGCCACAAGGATGTTGTACAGTCAGACAACATATGACTACTTCTTGGTATAGTTCTTAAGATCAGGACTATTGAAAGTTGAACAGATTCACCACCTGAGAGCAGACGGGGACATTTCCACTGTGATTTTTTTTTTCTCAAAAGCTGCTCTTTATGATCACTAGGAATGGCTGGCTATGAATTAAGATTCACTGTGTAGTGACCAAAGCAATTATTTATTATTTACACTTTCAATAAACCCTGCATGTTAAAGTGTTAGTAAACTCGTTAAAGGAAAATACACAGAACAGAAAGCATCATTCACCACTGAGTGAATATGCTGCATTTCTTAGAAGACACTGTCATGGTGAAAGTGGCTTCGCAACTTGATTGGCTTGGGAGTTGCCTGTCCAGGGGATTAGTACCGCACACTTCCAGGTATATCACCTTGTGTCTAGAAGGAATGATCTTAGAACATGGTCCCTTGCACTTACTTTTGAGTTTGTCCCCTTGTCATATCCAAATATCTTTGTTCTGCTATGACCTGGCACCATGGTGCTGTGTCAACATCTTACGCTATTTAGTTCTTCTATGCTATGGCTTGTGTCTAGGTGACTCTCACACCACCAAGATCCTCATGTGCTCATAGGTGGGGTTTCATGGAGTGGGTGGTTCTGAGGTATTGATACTGGGATTAAGGGTGTGTGGTACTAAATTAGTCCATTGATGGGTTTAGTGTAGTTCTACATGTGGAGAATGGAAAGGCTGGGTCTGGGTGGAATTGCCCAAATGCTTGTACTTTACAAGAGAAAATAAAGGAAAAAGGGAGCTTGCTGCAGTGCTACTTTCTGTCTGTCCTGCTGTGGACTGTCTTTCCACTGTCATACCCATTTGCCATGCCACCCTGCCTTAGAGCCAGCCAACTATGGACTGAAACCTCTATGGAATGTGTGCCGGAACTAACTGTCCCACCTTTAACTTGTGGGTGTCAAGTATCACATCCCACCAAAGAGCAAAGTACCTAAAACTTTCTGTATCACGTTCTGCTTTTTCTGCACTTGCTGTTATACATGTGATGAATATAGTGTATGAGACTTACAAGGATACCTAGATAGCTTGACATTTTCATTGCCTCTTTCTTCCTGTTGGAGATGCTGCTGCTGAATGTAACGACGAAGTTGGGAAAAGATGATGAACATTAGTGGCTAAGCACTGACATATCAAGTTTGTCAGACCAGACAAGCAGTAGAAGCCTAAGCCTGAGAAATGGGCAAGTTGGTGCAGCCACGGAATCTGCATAGAACTACTAACATCAGAATTCTTCATCAGAGGATGGTAAACTTTGGCATGCTTTGGCTCATGCAAATTGTATTAGCCTCAGAGCAAACAATTCTAACTATATTGCTCACTCTCAAGTTAAGGTGATTATAAAAGAAAAAAGGACATAGCCTATTCACATTTACATAAATAGATAATAAAAGAAAGATTAAACAGGGTAAGAAATATTAATTTCCAAAGTAATGTGGGAATTACTGTCTGAAATTTGGAAGAAATTGGGAGGTAAAATTAAATTACTGGAACAGTCTATCCATTCAAAGTAATTATTTGGGCCTTTGAATGCTCTCATAAATACAAGAAATTCCCACTATCATTTTGATCTAAAAGGCACTATCTTTCATCAAATGTTGATACTCTAGGAAATCCTTTAAAATTGTTTATTTTGTTAAAAAGTGCATTCTCAAGTAGAAGACTTGTTCAGAGAGTTTGTATTGAAAACACGTAAAGTTTCTATATATTTAAACAAGCCCCAGCTGTGAATTAATTGGGGGAATAATGTTTCCTTCAGAGAAAATTAAGAAATTCTCTTCTCTGTGGAAAAAAAGAGTCAGCTTAGATCCCCAAGAGGAGAGTGCTGTCTTTCTTTCTTCTTCTCACACCACAGAAAAGGGCAGGAAGAATGAAAAGGAATAGTTGTACCTTCAAGAAACCCTGAGTGACAGGGTGGCAAACAGGGTCATCATCTTAATTAGCTTTAATAAGCCAAAGCAGGGTGAACAATTCCCTCCTGAGACAAAAGTTGCCAGCTGCTGAAAAGATATGAGTGAAAATTCTGGTATGTCAAAAGCCTTGCCCCATGATTTGAAAATTTTATGAAGGAAGTTGGAGACATCTGAGTGACATGTAAAAGGAATCAAAAATAGATGAAATTTAATGTATCTTATTATTTTTAATCAAAAGCTAGTTTCTGTAATGGTATAATCTTAGTGTATTTTGGTAGCTCTATTAACATGCCACATGCTCATCATTTGTAATAATGAAGAATATTGAAAGACAGAAAGGATCATTAATAAATGCAAAGGAAAGAATGAATCTGTCCCACTTCAGCCCACTCTCCCTCTTGCCTAGAGTAACTACACAGTTGAAAACAGTGTGCCTTCTGTCTGTTTGAGCTCTTAATTCACAATCTCGGACTTACCTGGTTCTACTAAGTAATGGGATTCTTGGCCTTCCATTCACTTTGCAGTTTAGAATTTTATCATTTCCAGAGAGACGAAGAGACGAGTGATGAATTTATTTGTGTTAAATGGTGCCCACCTAGATTTTCAATGCACTTTGATTTTTCCATGTTAGCACTCTGACTCTTACTGAGATACACTTTCCACATGTCTACATTATTTTTCACAGTGTGTCCTGAATTCCTAAAGGGCACACATTTACAATTTTCTATTTTGGCTTAAAGCTTGGTAGGATAATGTTCTGTTCTGCTACCAATTAAAGCACAAATTTTGCTGCTGGAGATTTACCATTGCAGAAAATTCTATTTCATAGAAAATAATCAGAAAAATAGAGGATCTCTTCCTTTTGGACATCTGATGAACATGTGGGCCAGAAAACACTAGATCAGAAGTTCTCTCTGCAGATGGCACATTCTCGTTTTAAATTCAATTGTATTCTATTTTGAAGAGTAAAGACAGAGGCAAATACAGAAAAGAGAAAGAAACATGGTAACATACAACAGTACATATGTTGTGGATTTTCATTCTTCCTATTCAAGCCTACCTGTGTCTTGTCCTTTTGGATGATTTATTTTTGTGAAAGGATAATTTTTTTTGTGCCTATGCTTCATGTGAGCATAAATACTCTAGCAGGACCAATCATTGCTGTCATTTTCCTTCCAAAATTATCAGCAGAGAGCTTTTAATTGCATTCTTGAGGGTAGGTTATAGTTCAGTTGCTAGCTATAGATAGGTAACATGAATTATGTTTAGCAAAACAAATGATCCCTGAGGAATAGCTATTCTGAAAGTAGTTTACACATTATCACTTCTTTAAAAAGCAAAAAGGTTCTTTTCTTAACACTCACTTTACCCATTTTAGCAAATAATTTTTCTCAATGACTCATTGATAGGTACCCTAAAGGATGATATGTATTAAGCTTTCACCATAGTATCTCACTTTATATCTGAATGCTTTAGTTAGTCTCAATCTTGTGCATAGACTTTAGTGTCCCTGAAACCAGTGATTAAGCAGGAGGTAGAAGACAAAATTCAAATTATAATAATTGATTTAATGGGGTACCCACAATGGTCTGCTCTATTTCACAAAAACAAGCATTGGTCCATCTATGAAGAACTCCAGTACAAAATTCTTAACTAATCGTCTCATATTATGAAGAGAATAATGCACTTAATCATCTAATTACAAAGAAATTAATGAAAATTTTGAATGAAATGTATATGTTGGATATAGTAGGAAAATGATATGGTAGTTAACAGAAAGATAAGATTAAGTTGTTGACAGTATGACAAATGTCTTAAGAATGGATGTTTTACTGCTCTCTTTCCTTGGCTTTGCATTAATTTACTTAGCAAAGGCAAATTATTGTTGACCTAAGTAAAAACAATCAGACAGAGAGAGAGAGAGAGAGAGAGAGAGAGAGACAGACAGACAGACAGACAGACAGAAGGCAGATTCTTCAAATAATGATATTTTTGTTTGATAATTGGAGAACACTTCCATGGGAATGAATGTGCTATAGTAATCTTTGACCATATCCACAGAGGTTGATCCAAGAGGAAAGTTTTTTAAAGACAAAAATAAGGAGGGTTGCACAAGATATTTTGAAACAGTGACTTGGCTACTCTGATTAATTACACGAATGACATTTGTCAGTCAGGCATTGATTAGAGAGTTGTTTGACACATGTCCTTATAGAAATATGTATATTTATATGTATATGAGTATGTATATTATTTATTTGTTTGTTTGTTTGTTTATTTACTTATTTTGTGGAACCGTGGATGGAACTCAGGCCCTTGTGCTTGCCAGGGAAGCGCTTATTCCACTGAACCATCTCCCTGGTCCTAGAACTATATTTTTTCTCTTAATTTTTTTATTTTTTAAAGAGTACAAATTACAAGAGAAAAAATCACAAGCTATACAGAATGTCACTTAAGAAAGTATTATGATTGTCACAGTATTTGTAATACATAGTGTTGTGTTCTGGACAGTTATTCATATTGCCAGATATATGCAGGTAAAATTGAAAGAAGAAAGAAAAGTATAAGAAATTAAGAAGTAAAAGTATGAACAGTTGAAAAAAAATGAGATAAAACAAATTAAAGCATTAATTGCTCCTTTCCATAGAATAGCAGAAATACACTGTCCAGTGGTATAAACCATCCTGTTTACATACATAGATAAATCTCTTTCCCCCATTCCCTCTCCTATCTTTCTCCTCAACTTAGTAACTCATAAAATTTTTTAATTTACTTTTTCTAAACTAATGAAATTGCTGGTCTTTTATAACAGTTACTAAGACAATGCTATTTAAGAGCCCTTTCTTTATAATCTCTCGTCTTCATTTTTTAAAAGTTGGACCTATGACTCCATTTTGAAAATGGCAACTTCCACATTTCTTCCATGGTATTTTACCTCTTTGCCTCAGTAGCTGGATTTAGAAAAGTGAGATTGATTGATCTTAGTGAGTTATTACTAGAATTAAGTTTGAAGCTTTTCTATAAAGTTTGCTATAACAATTGTAATTATTATTGTCTACAGTTGTCATTGTATTTATTTCATGAAAAATCATTCTGAAGATACCTCTAACTTTCTTCTTCTTCCTCCTCCTCCTCCTGTTCTTTCTTCTTCTTTTTCTTTTTCTTCTTCATCTTTTTTTGTCTATATTGAGGTTGACCAAGTAACTTACAGTATCTAACATCTGGTTTCTTTACTTTGAAAAAGGAGTGATTAAAAGTATCAAAAGGAAAATAAAAAAATACATATTCTGAGAAAGGATATAAAGTGCTTGAAGAATGACTAGTAAATGTGAATCATTTTTCTTGTTAACAGTATTAATCTTTAAATATCTGGTATATACCATACAATATTTCTTTTTTACTTCCTTTGAGGAAATGCAATTTCACATGGACTTTGACCATCAGTTCAACTTTGCATTAAGTAAATTTAAATGGTAAAGACCTGATCACTCATTACCGGGACCATTTATCCGCATTATATTTGCATGGTAACTGCAATAGATAAATAAACTCCCTTATTCCTTCCCATCTATTTCCCCACTCAGCAAACTACAAGATTATTTCTGCTTATTGGAGAAAATGATGAATCCACCAAGCCGAGTCCCTATCCTATAACATTCCCAGTTTCATGTTTAGCCATTCCTGACGGCTCTTTGAATTTGCCCTTTAGAATTTGGGTGGGAGATAGGAGGAGTCATAGAGAATTATGCAAATCAACAAAACAATTTCTGGCTACTGCTATTGCCATGAGTAATACAATCATGTACCTTTAACTCAAGAGTGTTATGACTTCTAATATTTTTAAAAATGTGATAACCTACCATTTACCTTGTAAGTCAGGTAAATTACTTACCTTAATTTACCTTGAAACCAGGGCCTTACACATGTTGGCATGTTTTCTGACACTGAAATATAGCGCCAGTCTTTTAAAAAGTTTATTCTAAGGTAGATGCTAAAATGACCAATGCTAAACTTGAACTTGCAATTTTCTGCCTCAGATTCTGGAGTAACTGGGATTACAGAAGTATACCACTGTCCCTGGATAAGCACTGCACAGTTCTTGATATAGTTTAATTCCAAAAAACTTTATTTTTTTATTTTATTTATTTTTTTTTTCGGGTGGAACCAGGGATCGAACTCAAATCATTGTGTTCGCCAGTCAAGTGCTTATCCTACTGAGCCATCTCCCCAGCCAAAGTTTTTTAATTTTTTAATTTTATTTATTTTTTTCCAAAAAACTTTTAAAAACATTAATCTTGAAAGGAATATAAAAGTAAACCAATTTTCAAATATTTATAATTAACACACTGAAGATTTAATTCACTATTTTATAAACATAGCACTTCCAGTAAAGGAAAACCAATCAAGCATTGTATAAAAGTGTGTTATGTACTATGTTGATAAACATGTGAAATTGATTTCTTCCTTCTATTAACAATAATGCACAAAATTCTTCACTCAGTAAAGTCAGGAGATTCTATTTCATGACATTTTATTCAACTTAAATGATTACCTTATTCCACTAGGAAAATGAAGTCTGTGCTCAGCCCCCCTCTTGACATTTTGATCTACATTAAGAGGTAAGTTCAAAGCATAAGCTTAGATTTGAATGGGATAATTGGCAAGTCCATCTTAGTATAAGAGTTATCGTTGTTAGGAGACATATGACCCAAGAAACAAAGCTTCTACATTTTAAAGAGTTTGCTGTATGGAAGTTCACTTCAGGAAATGAATAAACAAGCCAGAAAGCTAAGAAATAATTTTTAATTGAAAAGACAACCTAGATAATTCTTTGTTTTATCATATCTTCTGAGTTTAATGTACACATAGATGAAAGGAAGCACATTGAAGGGGAATTTGTCTTATTTCTTCTTTCCTTGTGACTTTCAATTTGTGTTTAAAAGAAATGTAAATGCAGAATGATTGCTCATGTATGTGTGACTTTAAATAGGACCCTCTTTAGCTTGGTTTCAAACATTTAGCACGGTATTTAAAATAGCTTTATACCATATTGATATGTACATGATGCAATATTAGAAATAAAACCCACCTCAATCAATAAAAACATGAAAGTTCTAGAAAGCCTCTAGACCAAAGGCTAGTAGAACCAGTTGGTGAATTGATGATACTAAAGTGTAGGTATAAAATTTTCCTGTAATTGGTAGCAAGCAAAACCCATTTTAAATTCTTAAATTGCCCACTATAACAGGAAGAACAGGAGTACCCACTATGGTAGAAAAGCTGCAATCACTGCCTAGGCTTGTTGCTCAGGAAGAGAGATAGATGTGTGTCCGGGTGGGACCCAAGTAAGCCATTTAGGTTGAAATTATAATTGAACATCCCTAAAGATGAAAGACTTGAGAGTGCAATATAAATAAAGGATTCAAGTTTTCGGCAAAGATATCACTAGCTAATCAGAGGCAGTAGAAGGTCAGTAGATGCCCATGGTACAAATGAAGGCTGTTCATGATGAACTAGTGAAAATTTCAAGTTCGAAAGCATAAAAACCTAGTAATTGGAAATAGCTAATATTTAACATATAAGTGTCTCTAGATTATGTGTCAATTTTCTAAAAGAACTCTATAATCTACTACATTTGATCTTAAGATTGAAAAATAATAATAGAACAAATATTCAGAAACATAAAGGAGAAAATGACATTGCTGACTCACTACCTTTAAATTATGGAATAAAACGCAGATAAAAATGAGGACTTAGCTGCGATATGAAATTACTGGTTTGAAATTCTACAAATAGAAACTTTACCATAAACAGGCAATAATTAAGAGCAAATTCAGATGTACCATGTTTATAAAGGTTACTATTAAACCCCAAGTTACTAATAAGAAACAGATAAAATAGAGTATAGAAAGAGAGAAGCGGAAGGTAACTTCAAATTCTCTGACTTTGAATGAGAGGAATATTCTGAGGGAAAAAATAAGAAAATGGTGAAGAGTTAATGTGTAAAGGAAAAATACGTAAGACACTTTTTGTGAATCAGTGAAAATATATGAGTCATTATATATCAACATTAATGAAGACAATACAAATCACGTACTTTAAAACATTGTAAAACTATAAAACAGCAAAAAATATAAATCTTAAGTACTATTGTGGAGAAAATACACTATCTGATAATGATCACAATGAGTGATGTAATCCTTTCAACAATAGCTAGAATTTCCATATGACATCAAATATTATTTTGAAAAGTCTGAGAGAGAAAAATAAAACCAACCTTAAATTTTACATGTGCATAAACTATTATATGCAGGTATACTTTAAATTTCTAGTTTCAAATACCACACATATGTAGCAGGAACCAGTGCTCATAAATTAAATGCTCTACTATGCTCAAAGGAACTGTGACTCCACAGAGAGCCCTTGGATGTTAGGTGTCAGGGTGATTAAAGTAAATGTTAAAAATTTTGTGTTTTTTACGTGATGACTCCAAAATTCCCAAGAACAATAACATAGACTGTGGATAGGATTTTGCAGATTGTTGCAAGAAAAGAATATTGTCTTCTTCAGGAGAAGAAAAGAGATCATAAATAGACTTACATGTTGACAGAGTATGAAATTATACATGCATAAAAAAGATATTGAGTGGGATTTACAGATAGATTTAATACATAAGTGACAAGCATAGTGGTCAGTACAGAGGGATTTCAACCAATATATTGAGATCATGTAAAAATTCTTAACTTTCTGAAGAGTGCCTGATAGACAACATGGATAGGGCAGGAGAAACTCCATCTTATTTCCATAACGACATCTGAAAAAAATCACTAAGTTCCCTGAAACTATAGATGATCTCACTGCCTCTCACCCAACCCCAGTAATGAACCACAGACCCAGTGAGAAAAATAATTCCATAAAAAAGGCAACAAGCAGAACAGCTTAGGAAATAGGGTAAATGTTAAACCACAATGTCCTGTGACCAGCAAGTGGTCTGCTGTGGGTGGAGAATGTAAACTTCATAACAGTTATGTGGAAATTTCCCAAAATTTCTGTGAATGATGAAATGTGGTCGCTATGCATAACAGGAAAGTGTATAAACTAAAAGCAACGTTCAAGACAGAATGACATCTTGTGGGTACAGATGGAGGTCCTAAAATATTGATTGCAGACTGGCAATAGAATCTTTCTTATTCCTATGCTCTTATCTCTTTTGTGGGGGTTAATTTCTGTTGCTGTCATCTGCCACTACAACACCACCTAGCAAAATTTCAGACTGAATTTTATTTCCTAGGTTCACCCTTGACCTGAAAGATTTTATCAAAGGTAGCAAAAAAAAAAAAAAA